>SKCR01026560.1:0-86949 GCA_019454045.1 Zanthoxylum bungeanum
GGCAAGTCCAACAAGAATGAGAATTAAAAAAAAAAGAATCATTCTTTTTCTTTTTTTATTTTTCCTTTTCCTTTTAACTATTAATTAATAATATACTTCCCGGTTGCGACTGCGCACAAGACGAAGCGTCGAAACTGAGAGAAGAGAAATGGAGTCTAGTCTCAAGGTAAATTAATCCAAACCCAAATCCGAATCTAAAAGCGCATATTCTTGTACAAATTTTGTAATGTTGCAAGCAACCTTCATGATTTTATACAGAAATACTTTGGATATTCGGAGTTCCGGCCGTACCAGAAAGAGGTTATCGAAAAAATTATAGAGAAAAGAGACTGCTTGGTAGTCATGGCTACTGGCAGTGGCAAGTCCTTGTGGTACAAATTTTATTAAAAATAAGCTTCCATTTTCTTTTCCTCTTTAAGTTTCACAAATTAATTTTCTGTTTGTTAACAATAACAGCTATCAGGTTCCTCCATTAGTTACTGGAAAGACCGCCTTAGTTGTAAGCCCTCTTATATCATTGATGCAAGATCAGGTCATGAGTTTAAAACAGAGGGGTATCAAAGCTGAGTTTCTAGGAAGTGCTCAAACTGATCCCACAGTACAGACAAAAGCCGAGACTGGTCTTTTTCAGTTATTGTTTATGACTCCTGAGAAAGCCTGCTTAATTCCCGTCAGGTACCCATCCACATACCTTACAATGCATTTATTCATTATCTCGTTTATTTATTGACTTGATATGAAATATTATTTTCTTTTTGTTTTTTATAAATTTCTACAGCTTCTGGTCAAAATTGCTTAAGGCAGGAATTTGTTTGTTTGCTGTGGATGAAGCACATTGCATATCACAATGGGGCCATGATTTTAGGTTACTTTCCCTTGAATGTGATTTTTGCTCTGCAATTTTTATTCTTAGATGGTCTTAAACTTATTAGAGCATCTTTGAGCCATCTCAATATGGTCTTTTGTTGCTTTCCATTTTATTTTAATTTTTTTTCCTCACTCTTTTAAAAATTTTCTATTAGTTCATTTCTTCATTAATGTTACTTCTGTTAGTTACTTCAAACCAGTTCAACCATCCATTGTTATTCGTGTTATATGTGGTTGGCTGTTCTAAAATTGTTTTTCCTTGTTTGTCCTTCAAGTCGTTACTATTTGAAACATCTTTCTTTCACGTTAGAGTTGACAAGTATCTCTGCCAGGGGTCCCTATCATCTTATTGTGAAAACTCTATATTTTGGGTGCTCAGGTTGGAATACAAGCAGCTAGACAAGTTACGTGCCTTTCTCTTGGATGTTCCATTTGTTGGCTTAACTGCAACTGCTACTGAAAAGTAGGTACCTCTGTTATTGGTGGTGAATTTCACACTGGTTTGGTGAATATTTAACATGGCACCCTATGCAAATCACGCCTCTCATTTTCTTCTCAATTTTTTGAATTGTCTATTTTCACGAGCTTGCACTTAAGGGAATCTTCATGTAGTCTTACATCTGGTGTGTGTGATGGAATTCCCAACATTAGTAATCTGAGATACAACTAGCCACCTACAGGCAAAATGCCATAGTTTCCTGCTTTTTAAAGATTGTACATTTAGTGTCAGACCCAATTTCAAATTTTGAGTTGGGGTCCAGTGATTTTTTGAGTTGTTAAAAAAAAGGAAAAGAGAAGCTAAGAAGAGATTATCAATTATTGTTATTCTTGTTGCGCCTTTGCATGTAGTAAATTGAATTAAGCTAGTATGAGGTACTATGCATTTAAAATCTTGCTTGCCAATATTGGAGTTTGCTGAGTCTCTGGTTTAAAGTTATTTTTTTAGTTGTAGCCCGGTGCATTGTTATCAAGGCTGTGCCTAGGTGCACACCTTCATAAATTTCATTTTTTATTTGGAAAAATAAAACGTGGATAAAAAATAACCTAGACGGCTCTAAGAATTTTTTAATTTTTTTAACAAAAAAAACTAAAATGTGAAAGGTAATGAATGAGAGAAGGAAACCGAGTAGCAAACATCAATTCAAGCAAACTGGGAAAAAAAAAATTTCAGTTGATATATAGTGGACATGGTGGGTTGCTATCTTTTCTAGTTTCAATGTTTTGTTGAATCACAATGTCTTTATCGTGAATTGATTAAATTTAAAATTTATTTAATACAATATTTGGTACATTTGCTTTAAAGATAAACTACATTTTTGTATGATTGCATTAATAATAGCACTTCAAATAGATTATCAATGCTGTCAGTCCTTCAAATTTGAAGAATTAGGCCACTTCAAACTACTTTTTGAAAGCAACCTTTAGTTTATGTACTTGAAAATGTTTTAGTAATTTTATAGTTGTAGTTCGAGACTTCGAGGAAGATGCCGATTTTTTTTTCCTGTATAATTTAGGGTGTATTTCAATTTTTAATTTTGTAATTTGTAACTTGAAATTCGTAATTTCAAATTTTTATATGAATTATTTCAATTGATCATAATTAAAAGTTTATATGAATTATTTCAATTGAGGAATTAATTAAAAAAACTAAGAAAAATGCATGGCGCGCCATGCGCCTAACTTTGATAGTTTGATTAGGCGTGCACCTGCGCCTAGGCTCCAAGAAGACCTTTGCACCTCGAGGCATTGAGTCACCTTTTCATCTTTAAGCATTAAGTCACACCATTCCAAATACTAACACGTATCACCGTAGCAAATGTCGCTTTCCCTTTAGCTTGCATTGCCCATTTGCATTCCTCCCATTGTTGACTAGCAAATATGATTCTCAAAAATTAGTTTTTCTCCATCAAACTTTGCAAAATTAGGAAACATGATGGAAACCTAGTAACTCCCAGCCTCACTATGTTTTTTTTTTTTTTTTTTTTTTTTTTTTTTTTTGTAAATGACCTCATTATTAACAAAGTCTCGTGGAAGGCATAAATGAAAATGGTGACAATCTTAGCGCTATCAATGAATGTTTTATACTTAGATAATTTCCATTTACTTTCAAGCATGAGGTTTACGGTGTGAGTGGCACATGAACTCCAAAAAATGTGTGGCATCTTCTCCTTCAACATCTTTGTCGAGGCCATATTGTTGGAGGCATTGTTAGTATCACTTTAACTACATTTCCAACCGAACTTAATCAATACCCTTCATAACATACTCAAGAATATGCTTAGTGGTATGTTGTTACGTTTGTTGTTTGATGAAAATATAACTCACACAGTAATCGAATTAACGAAATAGAGAAGTATTACTATTGCATTAAAACAACTTCCACTGCCCAAGTTCAACAAGCAAATGGAGAGAAATTTACAGACACTGCACTGAAAAATAAGAAAGAAGAAACAACAGGAATCCTAATAAGCAGCTCACACCATGCCGGTGCTGCTCAGACCCCACCTTAACAAATAACAAAACAAGCAAAATGACATACGGCTTCACCTCAACCAGCCTCAACTGGGAGAGCCCTTCACTACCTCTTCCATAAGGAAACAAAAGCTGAAAAACAAGATGATCCCCTCTTTATGGCGAACCCATACATATATATATTCTGTTCTACCCCTCCACACACGCTCCTCTTTCTCAGCAGTAATTTGTAACTAACTATGGTCCACCTGGTCCACATCAGCATCCCTATTTGTTTGTGGTCCCGCCAGCCTGCACTGCCATTTCACTCCTTTTTTCACATAAACCAACTGTATTAATGGGCTTCTTCCAATTGCATGGGCTATTGTGGCTTGCTCATTTGATCCAGAGTCTGTCTTGGCCTGGTCATTTGATTCCACATCTGTTATGTTCTCTTCCAGCATCCCTCCTGAGTTAGCATCCCTAACATATGTGCCTCATCGGAGCTTTCCTTGGAAGAAAGGAAAATGATACCGTTTTTGTAATTAACTTACAAATTAATTATACTTCTTTTTCTATCACTCTAAGCATACGACATGATCAAACACCCATTCACTTTTTCATGTTGATGGATAAGCCTTTCAATCTCCCTTTCAATAATGGTTCTCTCAATTCATATTGGCTGAGAGATTTGAAAGACGGTCCAAAATTGACCAATTGCCTCCGTCATGACAATGAAGCTATAATTGTCAATGGTATTGAAAGAAATCCCGGACCCATAACCCACTTAGCCACAAATTGCTTCTCTTTTTGTGTCTTCTTTTTAAAAAGAGCTTCATTAATATTTTGTTGCCGTAATGTCTTACCATCACCCATTGAAGAACCCGGAAGGGTAATAACTGTCCACTTATCCAAAGGGCCTTGAAAGCAAGGGGTCTTGACACCAACCCTTCTTCCTCACGAATTTCATCTTCATCATCGCCCCCAATATTAACTCTTTGCCTTATCTCACTCACTTGTCTCAGTTTATTTTTTTCTTATTATGTGCATCAACAATGGCTTGTTTACATTTCTCTTGATCCTCCTTACTGGACCTTGGACACTTGGAAACATTCCCCGATATATGCCTGATATGTTCTTTCATTCAATAAACTCCACTGGAAAAAACTTTGTCACATAATTTACATTTATAATCCAAGTTGTTTGAATCCACTAAAGTCTCATACTCCCATCCAACATCATTTGATTCCTGTTTAAGAACGGGATTAGAGTCTGCATTAGAGGTCACCGTCGAAGAATCATCATTGACCCTTGAAGCCATGTCTTAAAACCTAAAAATGAACAAAATTTGTATGTTAACATAATTAATAAGTATAATTAAATACTTAATAACTTTAAATCATAAAGTGCTTAAACATTATTCAAATCAATCAAGTATTACACACTAATGATAAACCTAAATTTAAAATTAGAGAATTTTCGGAATTAGGGTTTTAGGATAATTTGGGGATTTTCAAAATATTTAAAATTTTGACAAATTGGTCCTATGGATATAATTTTTTGAGTAATAGAGAAGGTTTATGCAAGATCGATTGGATGAGAAAACAACAAAAATTTAAGGATTTAGGGTTTTAAAAAAATTAGGGTTTGTATTTGAACTTTGAAGAATTTGAAAAATTAGGGTTTAGGCTTGTAGAAAGGGTTTTATGTTGAATCTTGTTACCTGTAAGTGTTTAATAGTTTGTGCTAAAATTGATAGAGATTTGTATGGAAACCCAAAAAAAAAAAGAAAAGATAATTGAGAGTGAAAGAGAGTTTACCTTGTCCCGTTTTTTCCTTTGAGAGAGAGAGAGAGAGAATTCACTTTTTTTTTTTTTTTTTGGCTTTTAATTCTAATGATTGCGAATTTAAATTTTTTTCATATATACACAGATCAAATGGCACAGTTCTGGGGGTTGTAATAACAGTCCCAAAACATAACGTATTATAGCCCTAAAATGCACATTTTGGGGGCTGGTATTTAAGGCTCTTAATAACCCCCAAAACACAATATTTTGAGGGGTGTTAAAAAAAAAACGCAGGCCACGCATGGCGGCGCTCCGCGGCCCAAACACGATTAGGAGATGCCGAGGCCGCTGAATTGCCGATCTAGGGCCACGGAATCCAGTGGTCCCTAATAAGGCCGATATCCCTAAATAGCGGTAGCCACTGGCTGCTAGGCGACGCGTTTTTGAACATCGTATTCTATTTCGCTTTGCAAATAGTTGTAATTAGTGATTATATTGTTATGTCATACCCATGTCAAAATTCTTGCCAATGAAAGCATTGTTTTTGTGCTACCATCATTTTTCATAATTGATCTTCCCCTTGACACTAGTTCTTATTAAAACAGTGCTTTTGATTAATATTGTTGGAATTAGTTGAGAAGCTAATTAATATTTATTGTTAGATTATATTCAACCAAGCATTAATTGTGTAGTTGGTAGTTGTGTTGTTGTGTATTTAATATGGTAGTTGTATAATGCCTATATAAAGGCCTCTCATTGTAAGTTTTATATCAAGCAAATTTTAATACACAATTTTTCCTTCACAAATTCTCACATGGTATCAGAGCCAATCTTTCTATGGGTTCTAGTATCTCTCTTTTAGAGTCGTCGTTCAAGTCGGCGCGTGGGGAACACACACCGCTATATATGTGTGAGCCTCACGCGCCGCATCTTCTTTGGCAATCTTGACAATATCAGTGACAACGAAATGCTAATTCTTATCCCTTATTTGCACCAAGTTCCACATCTGACTTTTTTCGGGGTTTTGTTATGGGGTGATTTGACAAGTTTTCTTTAGATGTTTTGAGCTGTTCTGGAATAGTTTAAACTTTTCAGCTGTGCATTTTCCAGCGATGTTAAACCATCCAAACCTCCACATCTGTTCTCGTTGTGCATTCTCCAACGACGTTAAACAACCAAGTCACCATATATGTTCCTGCTGTGCATTCTCCAGCAACGCTTTAAACACCCTAGTCTCTCTATGGTTCTTGTGCTGATTTCATCTGTAACAAGCTTGGTGCATACAACATGTATGCTCCAGCTTGAGGGGGAGTGTTGGAATTAGTTGAGAAGCTAATTAGTATTTATTGTTAGATTATATTCAACCAAGCATTAATTGTGTAGTTGGTAGTTGTGTTGTTGTGTATTTAATATGGTAGTTGTATAATGCCTATATAAAGGCCTCTCATTGTAAGTTTTATATCAAGCAAATTTTAATACACAATTTTTCCTTCACAAATTCTCACAAATATATAAACTGATCTTTGTACATGTAACTTGTTTTTATCAGAGAGCTAACTTACAATTTTTTTTTTTAATTTTTATTTATTTTGGCATGCCAGGGTCCGTATTGACATTATAAATTCCCTGAAATTGAAGGATCCATATGTTGCCATTGGATCGTTTGATCGCAAAAATCTCTTCTATGGTGTTAAAGTTATTAACAGTGGTCAATCCTTTGTGGATGAGCTTGTGCAAGAAATTTCGAAATGTGTAGCCAGTGCTGGTTCTACCATCATTTACTGCATGACAATTAAAGATGTTGAGCAGGTCTCTCTTCCTCTCTCCTTTTTTCTCCCCACCCCCTATTCTTTTTGTCCTTTATCTTCCATTCTGCCTCCTATTCACTTGTCATGTTGAAATTGAAATTTTCATTTCTCAAAACAATCCACTGCTATTCCTTGGTCATTTCCAAGGAAACCATAATATTTCCCATTCTGCCAGAATACTTCCAATCACTTAAGCTCTGAAATGAAAATTGCTAGTTAGCACAATAAATGCATACATTTTAAGTTAAAAAATAAGGAAAATCTATAAGGTCTTTTTAGTAACTAGGTAGAGATTCACTCCACCACAATTTGATCCATGTTGCTAGTGTTGTACTTTTGAATGCACCTTATGTCACATGGGCATTACATTTTAGTTTTAGAGTGTATGCAGCACCTTGGAACTGCACCATCGATATGAGTGGAATGTGTTGAAGGTGTTCCCATCTGAATAAATTTCAATAAAATGAGTAGATTATTTCATTTTTCACAAAATTTTTTATTTAACAATTAAATATGTTCTTTACTGCATAAATAAGTTAGAGTGCTGAAAATTTTGGTTTTCACGCATCTTAATAAAAAGTTGGCCACCCGGGTTCGAGCCTTGGGGGAGGTAAGGGATTAAAAATATATTTGGGCTTGCACACCCTCTTATCTTTTTGGAAAAAAAAAATCGAATGGTGAAAATTTGCGGTGAAAATGCCATTTTACATTTCATTTGAAACTGTAGAAACATGTTGGAGAAACTTTGACCTCATAGCTGTGAGTATCTGTAGTCTAATGGTATCTGTCGGTGACAATAAGCCCAATCCTTAATTGTTGCACTTCTGTCACCATGATAAAGGGATCACTTTATTTTACTTTATCATTGTATCAAAGAGTGATTTATTCCTATTTCGGTTGCTTGTATAACTTTTCACATGCCCTTTTTTTTCCTTTCCTATATAATTTATTTCTCATGATGACATTTTCTTGCTTGTGCTCTTTTCAATCACTATATTTTCATTAGATTTCCAAAGCACTTCATCAGCTGGGAATTAAGGCTGGAACCTATCATGGTCAAATGAGCAGTATAGCTCGTGAAGAGGCCCATAGGTACTTAACCTCTAATCCCTTTATGTATGAAATAGTGATTCTGGTTGTCACGTATATGATCAGTTGGTTGACAAGCTTCTCTCATCCCATCTCCCTTCCATTACAACGTTTGTCAGTATTTTTATACTTGTTAAACCAAGTTGAATAATATATATATATATATTTTATCGCAGATTATTTATTAGAGATGAAATTCATGTTATGGTTGCCACTATAGCTTTTGGCATGGGTATTGACAAGCCCGACATAAGGCATGTGATACACTATGGATGTCCAAAGAGTTTAGAGTCCTATTATCAAGAAAGTGGGCGATGTGGTAGAGATGGTATAGCTTCTGTCTGCTGGCTTTATTATGCAAGAAGTGACTTTGCGAAGGGCGACTTCTACTGCGGAGAATCTCAAACAGTAAAAAAATCTGCTCTCTTTTTTTGAAAACGTTACCAAGCTCCTTTTTTATTTTTACCATATTTGTTTGTATCCCGATATTGGTTTTAAAAATTATATTTATTATAGCTTAAATATTTCTTTTGGCAATTCTACTGGTTTAAATTTCGAGGTCAAGGGGTAGCTTTGACATGATAACAAAGCATGTTTGACACTATGGTCTTGTGTTTGAAACTCTTATTCTATTAATGAACTAGAATTATATAACAAATTTAACCTTATAGTTTGTGTTCACGTAGTGTGAAGTTGGCGTGTGTTCCAACCCACGTGACAAGCTTGTTGAATATGAGTCTCATCTTGCATGTGAGGGAGTGTGGTACTGTGGTGGAGTTACTATTGTTGGACCCTGACCGACTAGGTTAAACTTTATGTTTTTATAGAATTTGCTGACCTTACTTTTGGAACTGGCTACTCTTTGCAATTTGCATATTGTACTACAAAAGCTCTCTGTTAACTGTCTTTTTTAAAATGATTTTTGGTCTAATATTGACCAGGAAAATCAAAGAAGAGCTATTATGGAGTCACTGCTTGCTGCACAACGATATTGCGTACTGACAACTTGCAGAAGGAAGTTCTTGCTAAATCACTTTGGGGAAACTTATTCTGCCGAAAAATGTGGTCTTGCACTGGTCATCATAAATATTCCTTAAATTAGTACTATTACTTTGTAGCTTATTTTGGTTGTCTTCGCAGGAAATTGTGATAACTGCTTGGTTTCAAGGGGAGAACGTGACATGTCTAGGGAATCGTATCTTTTGATAACTTCTATTCAAGCATGTGGGGGTTGTTGGGGTCTTAATATGCCAATAGATGTTCTTCGTGGGTCTCGAGTAAGTACATTGCCCCAGTAGCAGCATATTTGTTACTTATTTTCTGCATTGTTAATGGATAGTTTACTGATTGATTAAGTAGCTTTATCAAAATAAAATTTATATTTCCATCTCTCGTCTTTTGGCTCTCTTGTTTATGTAGAGCCTAAATATTGTAGTTAGATGCTTACCTACTCAATTAAGGTTTTGTGTCTAGCAATAGCTTGACATGGCATTGGAACCAGTCTGACCAAGTGGTCTTGTGTTCGAATCCTCTCATTATCATTAGGGTGGGGCTATTTGCCCTCTAAAATATTGTTTTGAACACCCATGTTTTAATACCCATCGTTTTAATCTACTACCAAGGACAAACTTAAATAACAAGTTAAAATATAATATTGTTAACACCCATTTAAATCATAAACCCTAATTTTCTTATTTCTAATTTCATGAATCTACTTCTTGATCTCATGTTACAATTCAGTTTTAACCATTATCGTAATTACTCATACAAACATTTCAAAAATAGATATCGTTGTAGAAGTAGAAATTGGCACAAGATGTTAGAAGAGGATTGCATTAATTTTCAAAATTTTCCCCAAAAAAAAGTTCAAATTTCGAATAAGCCGATGGATTAATGGAGAAAGAATTTTGCTAAATCAACCATCTTTACCTCCCATGCCAATTCCTGCAGCCTTCAAGTATGAAAGTTAGGAATGAAAAATAATTTTAGTTTTCTCCCATTTGAAAACTATGAGGAGTTTGTCAATTCTTTTAAACACAATATTTCTTACAAGTCCTCACTTGAATGAGTTCTTGCTTATGAAAGTTATTTTCCTGTGTGTAGAGAGGAAAAAAAAGTATAAGGAAGTTTAGTTGAGGATTCTGTTGGTATTTTTAAGTGTGTTTGAGTAAATTAGTGAGTTTTGTTTTTCAAAATTTAACAAGTGGTTGTTTTGAGAAAAAGGGTGCAAATAACTCCACTCTTATTATTAAATTATAGCAAGCTGTGTTTGTGGTGGTTTTTTTCTTGGTTCAAGTGCACATGAGAGGAGTGTTACAACTAAACATTGTTGTTGTGGCCATTATTTAAATAGCTTAATCTTTGAGGTCAAGCGGTAACTTAACAATTAATGTTTTTGTTTCAACATAAATTTTAATCATTCCTTGTGAACTCTGCCGAACTGAAAGCTCTGTTCTTGTCAGTTGTCATAGCCGCTACCGTTATATTACTTTCTCCTTGTGTTTTCCTACTTGTCATTCTCATTATGTGCAATCTGGTTGGAAGGTCAACTTATATTGAAAGAGTTCCAACCTGTGCTTTATATTTCTTTTCCAGTATTACCAGCATAAGTTTCTCAACCTCGCAGCTTCTATGGATATTAGTGAACTGGAGGTTGATGTGATTTCATTGTTTTAATTTTCTCCTCGTGAAATGATTGGTTTAAACTAAAACCAAATGTGTGCTTTATCATGGATTCATGATGCAAGAGGTAGCTCACCTTCATGCTACTTGCTCAGCTTGATTTATGGTCATTTCTTTTTGTTTTCCCTTTTATTGAAGTTTCTGGCAAGTCATTTTGGAAGAAGTTTCAGAATTTCATTAACAATGCTTTGAAGTGGCAGAAGTGATTTGGCTAAATATCACTCTGCTGGACAATTTCTTAAATCCCCAAAACGAAGACAAATTCGAAGTTTTGCTGAAGGAGAAAGAATGTACTGAAAATTGTTATTTGGAGGCTTTTTGTATACTGAGAAATCCTAATCAATCCTATCGTAAACTGTTCTTGTTTAGACTCAAATAATGTACCTATAAAATCCTCCAGAATAAGGAAATTGTCTCGTCATGTTCTGGATTCCTTGAGTATGTTTCTAAGATGCATTGGCATTGAATTTGAAAAAATGAGTTATGTTTGTATTCATTTTTACAAAGACCTTTTTGATATTCAGTATTGGCCCTTGGTCAGAGGAAGAAAGAAAGTGCTTTGGGGTGTTGCAGTTTTAGCGTGTTTTGGGGTATTTGGTTGGAGAGGAACAAGAAAGTTTTTAATGACTGTGGTGCTGATCCAGTTTTGGTTTGGGATCAGATTAAATTTTGGGTTGCTATTTGGGTTCACGAGGAGAAAAAATTTAGTGGGATCTCTCTTTCTGATCTTTTAAGGGATTGGTCTTCTCTTGTGTAGTTTTAAAGTTTTTTGTTAAGCTATGTTTACTGTTATTGTTTAGCATTATGGACATCTCATCATTTTTAGGTTTTTTTTTTTTTTTTTGTTTCTTCCCTCTGTCATTAATAAAGTTTATTGTTTCAAAAAAAAAAATTTATTTGTTATTTCTTGATTTTTCATTGTTGCTTTTGCTGATGGTTTTTCAACTGTTTATGCAGTCAAAAAAAGTTGTTGACGCTCATTTTGACAAGCTTCCGATTCATGGACTTGGGAAAGATCACTCATCAAACTGGTGGAAAACACTCGCTTACCAGTTAATTTCTCATGGTACCTGAAGGAATGCCTCTTTTGAAAGTCTCTGGATGGTTACTTGATGCAAAGAGTTATAACTTTCTGCATGTTGGCCTCGTGGCTTGAGTTCAAATATCTATCGACACCCATTGCTGAATCTGATAGCTATTGTCAGTTGACATCTTCATTTAGCACACTGGTTACATTGCATATCTGTCTTCATTGTTGAGTTATGGAAATAAATGCTACTTGGGAAAAAAGCTCAAAAAATCTTTACAAAAAAGCAAAAAGATTTATATGTGCAGAGGAGCTAGGGGGTCTTTTGCTTATATATGTTTCAGTGATTATCTATTGAATATTCATTTTAATTTTGATTGCAATTACACTGTCTTATTAACTTTTCAGTTTTATCTAATAGATCGGCAAAGCTAACTAAAAGTTGCAACTTAACACAGGTTATCTGACGGAGACTATCAAAGATGTATACATAACTGTAAGGTACTATGTTCTTCCACTGTTATTTGCTAACTAACAAAGTTTTAGCCAGCAGTTATTTCTTGTGCTGCTTTTTCTCATGCCCACGTCATGTCCTCAGTTGTGAAATCTCGTGTGCTGTACAGTTTTCTACCTACAATAAAAGTTGTCAAAATCTAATTCCTTATTATAAAATTGACAAAATTTTGTTCCTTAATGTATTAGTGTTAGTACACAAGGAAAGCAATACCTTAATTCTGCAAGACCAGATCATCAACCACCTTTACTTTTGCCATTTACTGGGGAAATGGTTGATGGTGAGGAACATGAAATCATATCAAGCAATGTTGGAGAGTTGAAGAGTTTGGCTACATTGGAAAATGAGGGATTTTCTGAGGTTTGTGGTTTTAATTTTTTAGCGTGAGTTTCTTTTTCATTGTTCTATCACTGCATTACATTGGCTCCCAAAGGGTAAGAAGTTGGCCTTCTGTCTGAGAATATCCACTAATATCTGCATGCTCAATTTTGTATTGACTTACCTAGACCATATTTAACATGTTAATATTTGCATGCTACATTTTCTCTCTGTGAATACTGATTTTCCTGCTCGGAATTGGCTTCTTCAGAAAAACTGTCTTCAAAAAAAACTTTGGATTCTAGTGTTCTGTCTCTTGATATTGCTATTTGTTTAACCGCAATTTGACAGCTTCAGATGAATAGCACTTGAGGCTTAACTTTCACGTTTTGTTGTTATGTGGTAGATAATTCACTGTTAATTAGACTTGATATTGCTAGTGTTCACTATTATTTTCTTTTCTTTGAATTTAGTCTAGACTACAAAAGGCCTAAGAATTAGAACTAGCAAAATGTAAATGTTAGAATCTGTAAGATATTATTAAAATCATAATCACAATCATCCAAAGATATGATTATGATTCTACATATTTCTAAGATATTGTTACATAATCATTGAGATATGATTATGTAATCTTAATGATTATTAGTATATTTAGTTTCTATAATTAACTTAATGTAATTCCTATATAAAGACATATCTCTTGTAATACTAAGTATTCAGAAATATAAAATCGTATTATTTCTTTACAATAAACATGAAAACCCTCCGGACATTGCAAAACAATTCCACAATTACAGTGTTTATCATTAAAAGAGCAACTGGAAATCTTAAGGAATCACCCTGATGAATCAAGTGCTATTGAATTATCTACCACATAACAACAAAATGTGAAAGTTATCTACCACATGACAACAAAATATCGGATCAAGTGCTATTGAATAGCAATCTTGACAGCTTCAGATGAAATCATATCAAACAATGTTGAAACTTTCACATTTTGTTGTCGTTGAGATATCAAATCGGATCGAATAAATCCGATTCGATACGATAGTTATCGGATCAAAATCCGATCCGATCCGATAAGGACTTAAAATCCGATCGAACCAAACAAATCAACTCTTAATCGGATTCGGATCCGGTCCGATCCGATCCGATCCGAATCCGATAATGCCCACCCCTATCCATCAGCTTTGAAGTTTGAAGTATTAGTCAACAAGACCTATGGAAGACTGGAACAACATATTTAGTACTATAGCCTATCCAATAAATTACTTGAAGCCCCTCCAATAAAGTACTCGAAGCACAGCTTGAGACCCTCAGCATGAAACAACAATCATAGCTAAACCTCCATCCGAACCTGCTCATTTACAGCTCAAAATGTGGATCATGCATATGTTAGTTATTTCACAACAGCTGAAACAATATCCATCACTCTTCAGTTATGACTCTGATTCTTCCTATAATGATCTAGCATTGAAACTGTCACCCTAGCCACCCTTGGCTTGATCTTCAAGGTACAAAGTTTTCTTCTATAAGTCAGCGAATTTCACTAGTAATTTGGTTAATTTGGGGGTTTAGGGATTTTAATTCAAACTTAGAGTTTATTCTAAATTGGAATTGAGGAATTTAGGGTTTTAAAGAAAACCCTAAATTTAATTAAAGATAGATTTGGTTTAATCAACCTCACATAATTGAATTTGGTTGAAACCTAGAATAGATTCACATAATTGAATATATTATGGCCCAAGCAAATCAAAATAAGAATACTTTGAAAATCCAAATAAAATTTCAAAGAATAGGCTTTTGCCTTCAATTTCATAGTAGTTCAGAATTCTCTAGGATTCTCGATGAGGCTAGCCTTAAATAATAGTGTAAAACCTAGGTTAACCTCCTAATAAAGCAAAATGACTAAACTATCTTTAATGAAATAACTAAACTAAAAAATAATAGAAAAACACTGTTCATGCATCACCATTCACGTTCATTGCTCTGCTCATGAGTCACTGTTCACGTATCACTGTTAATTCCACTGTTCATAGTTTGTGTTATGCATTGTTCTTGCCAATTTCCTAATGAACTTAACAGCCCCAAACAACTATCCACCATTACCCCATCTATGTCAATCTCATTGATTTCTTTTAATTGTTTCAAAATTGGGGTCTTAACAGAAAGATTCTTAAGCAATAATCCTTGAACGTGATCTTGAAAATTGGGAACATCTTTTGCCTTCTTTCTTGAGTTTTTCTGCTTCTTCATACTCCTATAAAGCTTCTCTTCTAAACTGATAACTGACTGTGGAAGATACTATGTTACTCAAAACTTAAAATTATAATTGATGAGCCACATTGAGTAAAGTTGGTCTCACATCATCGCTTCACATGGTGTTCTTGTTATCATTGTTACTAAAATTGTAGTTGCTGACTTGACAATTTTCCCATATGTATCTTTTTCTACTTCAGGCCGATGTGCAACTCTATCACATGCTTTTAGAAGAGAGAATGAAGCTTGCAAGAGTCACAGGAACTGCTCCGTAGGTTTTCTTGTACTGCAAGTCTACCAATCTTGGAAAGCTGTTATGTTATTCATCAAAAGTGAAAAGCTTATTTCTTTTTAACATGGAATGTTTGATTTTACAAGCATGTCAAATGATTCTCTCATCACAGATATGCTTTATGTGGTGATCAAACAATCAAAAGAATTGCATTGACAAGGCCATCTACAAAAGCAAGGTTGGCGAACATTGATGGTGTCAACCAGGTATGTCTTAACAATGGGAAAGTAGCAAATATTTACCAAATTATTTGTTTTGTTCACTTTCACTTTATGTTGCTTGGAACTTGATATGTTTAGAATTGCTGGTTGGTAATGATACATATGTTATACCTTTTGCTTTTCCTGTTTTGGAATCTGATATACGGATAATAAATATTTTTGTTGTATTTGATGTAAATTTGTAAAATAAGCATTCACAATACCATGTATATATATTACACAAGTGGGTAATAAGATGAAAAAGCAGTGGCAATGCTGATTATCTGCACGAATTGCTATATGCACAATGGTCATGACCCAGTCTGGAACTCAAGATATATAATAGCATGGGTTGAGCAATTTCCTTGTATTCAAACTACATAAATTCATGTTCAAACATTACATTAGTAGACAGTGAAACTGATTCTTTACACATAACAATGTATGACCAAAACCAAAAGTATATGCAAATATCATGATTTTATGAACCTGTATATGTTTCTTTTCATTCCCAGGGAGAAAAATCTTTATAGAGTATGTTCACATATTGAGTCCCTCCAACAAGAATAATGTTTGGTATTGCCTTTTGTTGATCCCTGGGAATGACTTTACATGATTACGAAGTAAGAAATAATACAATTAGTTTACATTCAAGTAACATGAAGCTTAGAGAACTGTACAAGTTTACTTTTTATTTCATTAGTTTCACAAAAACAATCTTTTTCATAGGAAGAGAGAAACTATTTTATTGGCTGCTGATGTTGCTCTTCCACGTATTTTGGAAAACTAAATTGGATCTGATGAATATTGCAGCACCTTGTAATGGCACATGGGGATCATCTTCTTGAAACAATTAGGCACCTATCACAAAAGCTAAACCTTTCCCTGGATGGCAAAGAAGGTGAACAGGCTGCTTTTACAAGAAAACTGCATCCAGTAGCCAACAACCAGAGAAAATTGACACCAGCAAAGTATGAAGCTTGGAAGATGTGGCATGAAGATGGTCTATCAATTCAGAAAATTGCTGTATGAATTCTCGAGGTTACATAACATAGAATATTTTCTGTTTGCTAATGTTCATGTGCATTAACTTCTGTTTCTTATTCGTAGAACCACCCTGGTAGGTCAGCTCCAATAAAAGAACAAACTGTTCTCGAGTATCTTTTAGAGACTGTCCAAGAAGGATTTGAGATTGATTGGACCAGACTCCTTGATGAGGTTGGACTGACCAATAAGATATTCTCAGCAATCCAGGAAGCTATTTCAAAGGTTGGCTCTCGAGACAAGTTGAAGCCTATCAAAAATGAATTACCAGAAAATGTAAGTTTTGATGTGTTCATGTGGATTCTTTGACTATTTAAACGATTGTATTCGAACCCGTATATCTTGTGTGCGTCCTTACTGATGTGGCTTTTGCTTCCATGTCATGTAATTGAGAATATGACAGAATATATTTGCTTACTGATGCTAGATAACCTATGCACACATCAAGGCTTGTCTGGTAATGGAAAACCGGGGGATTTCCCCAGAAGTGATTTCATCAAACCAAAAAAACTGGAAAACAGATGAGCTTCCCATCAAGGCATCTAAGACATGTTCCATTGATACATGCCATGCTGAAGAACCTCATGAAGTTGAAGAGTCGGTAAAGAATATGGTCACTTATGATTGCTCATACAAAAATGTAGAAATCGCCTCTCTTCCTGTCACAAAGGCCAAGGGACAGGAATTATCCGTAGGCTGTGATGATGATGAACTCTGTTCAAATAAACGCCAAAAAGTTGATTGTCCAGATGGCACTGCACTGGAGGCAACAGAGAGTTCCATGTTAAACTTGCTTCAGAAACATGATGAGGGGGTGAGTTTGGAGGAGAGAGACCCACTCTGTGTAGTCTTTTATGTTTTAGGGGCCCTGTAGTCTGTTTCTTTTATGTTTTTTTACCAAATTTTCTCATAGCAACATGCCAATGTTGCAGGTTTCACTGTCTGATATTTTGGAGCACTTCAATGGATCCAAATCGGAAGCAGTGAATGATTTGCTGAATAGCCTGGAAAGCGATTTCATGATCTTTAAGAAGAGTAATCTTTATAGGCTGATGTGATGCATTGAATTTTTGAGGCAGATGGTCTTTGGTTGACAACTTAAGACAGTGTTTCAATTTAATGTAATGGTAGTATCTTTATCCATAAATGCGTTTCATGGTGATTTTCTTGGTGTTTAGTTATCTTATAGTTCTCAAGTCTTTCGATAGATTCCTCGGATGTTCGGTGATTAAGAAATCCATTTGAATTTTCATAATCTTTTTGGCCAATTTGGTTAGTACATTTTAATCTATTTTAGTCGTAAAATGACTCTAATTGAGTTCAATGTGACTGTAGCTAATGTGTATGATTGAGATTATAATTATATCTATGACTAAGCACAAGTTGACTATGATTGTGACTGAGTTCAATATTACTGAATTAAAATACGACTTACGTAACATGTAGACTATTAGCTATGTTTGATGTGACTTATGTTCAATACGATTATAACTGAGCTCAATGTAATTGTGACTGTGATTAATTTCAATGTGACTTTAACTATGATTGAAGTGAATATGAACGTGTCTCTGACTGAGCTCAAGTTGACTATAACTGTGATGTAGCTTAATATGATTTAGTTAAATGTGACTTATGTAAAATATGATTGTGACCTTAGCTAAAATATAATTGTGATTGAGTTTAATATGAATCAGACAAATTATGATTATGATTGAGTCCAATATCACTTAAGTAAAATATGATTGTGACTTGACTCAGCGTGACTTTCGTAAAATGTGATTGTGATTGAGTTTAATGTGAATTAATTAAAATGTGACTTGTATAAAATGTGACGGTGATTGTATGTAACACCCAGTAATCTCAACGATTTTTACGTTATGGAAGGTATGATACATGATATGAACCATGTTCAATCATGTACGTGCTCACGAAATGGTTTTTCGGGTATTCGAAAATTCCTCGCAGTTCTGATACGGAATTTAGCCTAAGATGCAATCCGGACAGCCTTTAGTATTTTAGGCATAACATTTTCATACAATCTCCAATTTTTATGAATTTTATATCGTCGGAAAGCTAAGATAAAGATCTACAACTATCATGTAGGATATTTTCCCAAATTTTGAACAATACTAGGTCGAATTTGGTCATTCCTCCAAACCCTCTGCAAAGTGGCGAAAATAAGAAATAAAACAAAGAATTGCTTTCCCAACCCAAGCCCATTACTCTTTTCACATTGGCCCAATAGCCCTAAATATCTTATACACCCCTAGACTTCTATAGAAAAGACTAGGATAATAAGGAAAGAAAATAAAAATCTTCCAACCCCATTTCCTTCTCATGGTCGAATGAAGAGAGGAAGAAGAGAGAGAGAGACTTGCGAATTTTACAAGAAATCTTGGAGAGGAATGGAGGAAATCCATCACAAACAAGCTTAGAACGAAGAAGGAAAGGTTGATGGACTCTAATGGAAGAAGATGAAGTATGATTCAAGGTGAGGAATCTTAACCTAAATTTTGAATTGTGGAATTTTGATAAAATAATATTATGCTAGTGTGGTTGGCATGTTTATGATTGCACTAAGGTGGATAGTGAGCTAGGAAATTGGTTTAATTAAGAGATAGCCAAGTTTATAAAGAATTGGACATTTAATTAAAGTAAAGGTTATGAGACAAACAACTAAATTCCTATGCCAAGGATGGACCAAGGAACGAAATACCTTTCAGGCCCACACACCAAGGAGAGGCATACCAAACAACCTCTTGACTTACCAGCTAAAGAAACGTCTTCCTCATGATTAATGATCCCCACATGATTAGTCATTTTGACACCAAAGGGTTAAACTTTTAATGTATTGATGAAGTCCATATCTAAATAATCTATAAAAGGAGGCACAATTTAGAGTGAATGAGAGTTTTTTGAGCTCTCATACTTGAGCTCTCAAAAGAGATCATCCTCTAAACACCAGTTCAATGCCCTCACGACAGTCAACAGAGGTCAAGGTAACCTCGAACCTTGTTCTTCCATTATTTTATGATCATCTTCACTACTGACTTGAGCGTCGGAGTGCCTACGGAACCCACCACACCGGTGGGTAGGAAATCTCCGTTCACTCTACCTTTATTTTGCAGGATCGCTAGTGCCCCATCATACAAATTCTCGATTGTGGACATGAGGTGAAATCCAGCGTCCACACTGAGTACGCTATTTGTATATATTAAGTAAAAGTTTTTGATTACTTATGATGTTGTGGGAACAGAGCTCTTGAGTGTTGATGGATGATGTGGGCATGGAGCCCTTAAGTGTTGATTTGATTTTGATGTGTTTTGTGTGGACTTGAAGTCCTTTTGTATGTTGGATGTTTTTCAGGTTTCGTTTTGATGCTGAACTTTGACCCAGGTTGTCTAGTTTTTGTTAAGGTTGGTGCTCAGAGTGCCAATCCGGATCGTATTTATGTCCGATTCATGAATACGAGCAATCTCATTTTCCATAATATTACTTATTTAATGGTAGCACCTCTTGTCTTTTATACACATATTCGATCTAATTACGATTAGATTGAAACTAAATCTGATTTAGTGATACATGTATATTAGACAAAGACCCTAGGATTTACAACGTAGTGCGTAGTTACAACGTAGTTTGTAATTGACATTGGGAAGCGTCACTATAAGTTGTATATCCTTAAATAAAGTTCCTGGTCAAGATTTACTAACACGGGTCGGTTAGTAAAATCCGCTGAGACCAGTACATTTCGTATATTGTGACTTGGTCCGATGGTTTATCCCAATGAACCATGAGTCTTGGGAGACTCGTATAGACATGTAGGTGTTTATTTGATAAACACTGAACGACTCACTGAAGATTTCCTAATAGATGGTACACCAACGTCAATAGGAATCTTCTCGAGTTGAGCGAGCATAGTGGTCCTTCGACTTGAGATACCACTGTGGATATATGAGTTATCCTCCACACTTTGATGGCAGTCACGTCACCGATCTATTTAGATCAGACCTCCGCCTGTTCGTTGGGTCTGGACTAATGCTCATGATAGCCTGTGCGTATCAAGATAGAATCCGCCAGTCTTGTGTACAGGACATATGCATCATACACGTGTTTGCGATCTAGTAAATCCATGGCTGTGGTATAACTTCAGAAATCAATTCCGAGTGTTATTTAGAGATCGTAAATTGAAAGTCGACTATATTATACCGAAAAGATTTGACGTTCTTATCTATATCTCAAGTATAATATGGATAGCCTGTGACGGAGGGATTATACGTATGCAATAACCTCGACTTGCATAGTTTAGCAAGATTATCATGGTCGTCATAATTCATGAGTGGGTGAATTATGGACACAAAATTGGATTTCGTGATGGATAAACATAAACTTAGAGAGTCCCACAATATGAAGTGTACTCGTTGAGCACTTGGGCAACGCGTTATGAATAATACTGATTATTCATAATATTTTAACGGATTAAATTAGTTCATTCGAATCGTTTAATCGGTAAACGAATTTACATATGCCAAGGGTATTTTTGGTCGTTCTAATGTGTATTTGTATTTGATACATAATTAGATAAGATACATATTATTTGGTAAATTTTTGATAACACATGTAAATTAAATAATAATTGTTTGACTTTTATTATTTGATTTAAATGTGTAAAAGTTACACTATTATTTAAAGTATATTAAAAGTAATATATGATAAATATTGTGTCATGTGTCATGGCCATTTACCAAGTCTTTTTTAATTATTGACTTTTATTAAAGCCAACATCCACCCCACTTTTCCTAGGATGAGAAGAAAATTATTTTCTTTCTTTTGGTGGGTAGTTGACTTGAAAATCCATAGCTTCTTCATCCTTCAAAAATGCCTAATGAAGAAAGAAAGAAAAATCTCACACACAACAACAAAGTTTGTAGAAATTAGAAGATTAAAGGTAATCTTTATGTTTCTTTAAGCTTGAAAATTATTTCTTTGTTGTTCTTGTGTTATTGCAATGGTTGTAGAGATTCTTTTCTTCTTGGGTTTTGAGGGTTTTTTTGATTGGATGATGGATTGAGAAGCTAGTAGCATGTGTAAGTATATATTGAACTAGATTAAGGTAATTTAGGTTCAATTTGTTGTTGGACAACTTTGTTGACATTCTAGAGTGTGATAACCACTCTTATTATGCCTAGAATTGTTCTAGAGTTCTTCATGTGTGGTGGCTTTGAATGGGTGTTAGATTAATTAGATTAATCTTGCTAAAAATTGGATTTAAAGCATGTTAAATGGACTGTTTTTGTGCTCACTGTTTTGGCCTGAAAATCTGGAAATTTTGTGATGAAAAATAAGTCATTTAAATGTATTGGATGTATTTTGGGTGTTGGAATAATTTTCGGATTTTGTTTCAGAGTTGAAATAAGCGAAAACGGCGAAAAACGGCGTTACCGGGTGACTTTTGAGTCAATCGGGTGACAGCTGGCCAAACAGTGAATTTTTCACTGTTCGGACAGCCCATGAACTGCCCTAATACTATTGGGGCTGACCTGGGTAGCCCTCATGTGTATTGGGTGGTCAAGTCGATCAAAAACGCGTTTTATGTCATTTTGCGGAAAAATATTTTCGTAAAAGTTTCGCGATGTTTCTTAAATATTTATGTCGCTATTTGACATCGAATAAATATTTTTAGGTGAAATATGAATGAATTATTCATATTGGATAATTCATTCGGTAATTTAAAAAGTTTTAAAATTACGATTTCGCCCGAACCGCGCTTCCGCCGCGCCCTTTACCCAAAACCCCAACAGTTTTAGGATACATTATGTCCGTTTTTTTTAACAACTTTAGAGGCTTATGGAGATAAGTTAATCCCGTCTCCTGTTGGAAGCATCCTGCCTCTGGCGGTGTGTTACAATATCAAATACTCTGCAAATGGTTCTGATATCCTATGAGACTTATATATAACGTGTCTACGAGTCTCTTCATCTAACTAATTATGTGGTTTCATTTATAGTTTATCATTCTCACAATTGACTTAAGTCAAGCCTTTCCACAATAGTCAATATCTGATGTGACATACTAAGTAACGAAATCATTTTATAACTCGGGGTCGTTAAAAAATATATTTTATCACATAGAATACATTAATTTATTTAATAGAATAAATGATAAATTTTACTTGTATCTTAGATGTACAAATACTTCCAATTGTATAACCGGTATATAAATGGAAAGTCCAAATCTCAAACCTTTCTAGATTTGAATTTTTACTTATACATATCATATATGTAACTGTTGAAACAATGGAACCTAAATTAAAAAAAAAAAATTAATTAGTGTTTGGAGCATGACCCTAAATGTTTCGAAATATGTCGGTAATTCTTTGTAACATCCCTGATCCAGGAGATGTTATCGGCAAAGAATAGGCTGTATTATCTGTTGGGGTTGGTGCTCACAGCGCCAATTCCCGGTTGTATTTCTTTATGAATACTTCTTTAAAATATTATTATTTTGAATAATATATGCAGTTTCTATAATATAATGTATCTTTTAATATGGTAAAGACGTAATGACCTTAAAATGACTAGTCATGGTACAGTTGCAAAAGCGTCGCAACTGACATTGAGTTGTATCATGACGTTGTCATTCTCAGACAGTTCATGGTCAATGTTTACACTACTTGGTCAGTATAGTAAACCCGTTGAGACCGGTACATGTCGTATAGTGGAATATATGATTCCAATGGTTTCTCAATGAACCATAAGTCTTGGAGACTAGTATAGAAGTGTAGGTGTTTATAGCGGATAAACACTGAACGACTCACCGAAGATTCTTAATGGATGGTACACCAACGTCAATAAGAATCTTGTCGGGTTGAGTAGCACTTGTGATTCTTAGACTTGAGATGCCACTGTGGGCACATGAGACATCTTCTACACTTAGATGGCAGTCACGTCACCGATCTATTAAGATCAGACCTCCGCCTGTTCGTTGGGTGTAGACAGATCCTCAGGGTGTCCTGTGTGTATCAAGATAAGATCCGTAAGTTATGTGTATCAGAGCATAGGTAGTCCATATGATTAGCAATCAGATAAAAACCATGGGCCCGTGGTACAATTTAGAAGTTAGTTCTAAATGTTCATTTTTGGGATTGCTAATAGAATAGTCGACTGGATAATCCCTATAGAGATTTGACGTTTACATCTATATCTCTGGGATATATCTGGATACCTGTGACGGAGGAATTATACATTTTCCATGACCTCGACCTGTATGATTCAACGAGTTTATCCGTGATCGTCATAATTTACGGGTGGAGAAATTATGAACACGAAATTGGTTTTCATGACGGATATGCCTGAATCTAGAGAGTCTCACTAATGAAATATACTCGTAGAAATATACTCGTAGAGCACTAGGACAACAATATAAATAATATTGATTATTTATAAAGTCGTTTAAAGGTTAAACGCAAAATACATGTGAAAGGACCCGATAGTCATTTCTTTAATTTTTGTGTATTTACATTTAATACTTGATTAATTTAAATACACATTAATTAATTGTCAAATTGAGATATTTGACTAATATCATAAATGAATATATGTATTTAATATTTAATGTAAATATTATACATATATATTAATATATTTGTATTTAATTAATTAATTAATTATTTAATTGTTAAATGATTAAATTAATTAAAGTATAGATATTTTAAGTTATGATATTTGTTTTAATGGCTAAGTTGCAATTGTTGACTTTGTTGTAAATATCATTAAAGTGTAATGATCATTTAATCAAGTTGACAAAATTGAAATTCAAATGAAATTAAAACAAAATTTCTTGTATATAGTTGTAGCAATTTTCGGCCAAGGGATTTTTTGTGTGCAAGTATATATTGTTTTGTTTCATTTAGGGTTTTGATAACCAAAATCACTTTATCAAATACTCCATTGAAGAAAGAAAAGAAGCTAGAGAGAAAGAATAAGAAAAATCAAAGAAAGCTTGGAATTTAGTAAGTATTTCCAACCTTCCATTAGAGAGTAAATTGTTCCTCTTGTTGTGGGCTTCACTCGGTGATGTTCTTGAGTTTTTCTATTCTTTATTCTTTGTGTTTTTGATGGATGAAAGTTTGATGAAGGGGTTAAACATGTATGAAGTTGGAAGAATGTAACTAGTGTAGTAATAAGCATTCTTTTCATGGTTTTAGAACCTTGTTGCCATTCTAGAGTTATTGACCCACTCTTAAATAACCTAGAATTGTTATATAGTTATTTCATTGTGTTGAGACTTGATTTGGATGGAAGAAACATGATTGAAGTAATTGATTTAACTAATTTGGTCTAATTTTTCCAATTTGAAGAAATTGAAAAATTAGGGTTTAAGACCACTTCCAAATTTGAGGATTTTCATTTATGTTGTGTAATTGGATGTGTATATGATACATATGAAATCTCATGTTGATTGGATTTCATCTTGATGTGTTTTGAACATGGAAAATGCAAAATGCACATTATGCTTCTTAAGGAGGCTCTCGGCCAAGGCATATAATTTTGGGGTTTTTGGTTGCAATTTGTGTTTTGACATTTGGGACATGTTAAATTCATATTAGTAATGATTTAGAATCATTCAAAATTGTTTCGAACAATTTCGGACTAAAATGAACAAAGTACAAAGTATAAGGGCAATTCGGTAAATTCACATAATTTGATTTATTGTGTTTTATTTCATAATTTGATTATTGGATAATGAAATAAATAAGTTTATTTTATTAATCCGAGAAAAAGTTTTGAAATCGAAAAATTTGATTTTCCACCGTTTCCGCTGCGTTACCGGATATCCGCAATAAAATCCCTACAAAATGGTATCAGAGCGAGTCTTATTCTAGGCCCCCTAATATGATTAGCCCTTTAATTCAATGTTTAATCATGTTTTCTTGACTTTATACATGCATGTTATATTCTAATTTGATTAGATTTAGGGTGTATGACACTTAGCGTAAAATCCCTAATTAATAAGGTTTAAATGTAATTATGTATTTAATGCATGTTATGTGGTCCGTCTTGTCAATACGGTTTATAAATATTTCTCTGTGACTACATCCGAGACCGTGCCTCTGCTGTGAGGGTGTAGCCGATAGAGATTTATTTATACCGGATGTATATCAGATACTAGATAAATTCAAGCGAAAGCGGAATCCTGAACGTGCCCTAGCTGTCAGGGTTACGCAAGTAACTTGAGTTTATCATTGACGAGTTTAACCTTGGTACGTCTCCTTGTGGGCCTGCCTTAGCAGCGACAATGAGAAACGACCAGGACCGGAAACCTAGGAGTCACTAGTGAGTGATTGACAAATGAGTTGTCTACCTGATGAATATACGTAGGCGAGACCGTGCCTCTGCTGTGAGCTGAAATATATTCACGGGATCCACTTTTCACTATTTGTATTTGATTTAATTATTAAATCTTTGTATTCTATTTGGGGATTACAGTATTGCATGATTTAGTGGGAGGGGCATTTTTAGATTAAAAATCCATGATCTAGTTTATGCTTTTGATATTATATAAAACTGCTTATTTTCTGCTAACCATTTTTCGTGATCTATATGATAGATTTGCGATGGCGGCACCATCCACTAATCAGTTTGCGCGTATGCTTGATGCGAACAAACTTAAAGGCGCAGAGAACTTCGCTGATTGGGATATGGATTTGAGGATTGTCCTCGATTCCGAGAGGTTGGGATATGTTCTTGAGGGTCCACTGCCCCTTGCTGTGGCAGAGGACGCTTCACCGGAAGAACACGAAGTCTTCCAAGCTTGGAAGGATGATGATTTAAGGGTTAAATCATACATATTAAGTTCGCTTTCACCGGGACTCAAGAAACAGTATTATGGCATGTCAGATGCTTATACTATGATGACACGATTAAGACAATCGTTTGAGAACCAAGAACAAGTAGTTGTTCACAAGGTCGCAATGGAACTGTTCCATGTGCGATTGGATGAGGGGCAAGCTGTTAGCCCCCATGTTCTTCAAATGATCGATTTGATCGATCAATTGAGGCAACATAATCTCATTCTAAATGACATTCTCGGTAGGAGTGTCATTCTTGGTTCTCTCCCAGATTTTTATCGCCAGTTCTTGATGTACTTCAACATGAATGGGACTATCTGTACCTACCATGAGTTGCATAGGATGTTGCTTACGGCGGAGGAGGACCTCAAGAATGGAGTACCGACTTGGCCTCCGAGACCCACTTCTCTTTCTGCTTCTTCACAGGCCTGGCCAAAGGGAAAGAAGAAGAAAATGGAAGAAGAAGAAAGGTTTCGGTCCTCAACCACAGACAAAGATAGCTAAGCCCAAAAGGGCTTCTGAAGACAAATGCCATCACTGCAGGAAAGTCGGGCACTGGAAAAGGAACCGTCCTAACTACATAGCCCAGCTGAGGAGGGAGAGAACATCTACATCAGGTACATTTATTTTTCCAGTTATTGATATATCTTTGGCTTGTGAAGCCGTTACATCCAACTAGATTTTAGATTCTGCTTGTCCCATTCACATTTGCAATTCGTTGCAGGTGCTGAAGGAAAGTAGAAAACTGAAGCCTGGAGAGATGTAGTTGCGATTCGGGAGTGGAGACTCTCTAGATCCAGTTGCAGTGGGAGTATGCGAGATCTCATTGCCGAATGTGACACTTTTGTTAAATGACTGCCATTTTGTGCCTGGATGTGTAGCTAATATTATATCACTTTTTGTATTAGATACAGAAGGCTTTTGTATTAATATTAAGAACTGTTCTTTATATTTATATGATAAAAGTAATATTCAGATCCTTTGTTGTCCAAACCAACATGGTGATTATACATTGCAAACTTCAAAAGATATTTTAAATATTGGAGTTAATAAACGTAGTTTACCTGTAATTAATAATACTGAACTTTGGCATATGCGGCTGGGTCACATAGGCGTTAAACGCCTTACCCAATTGGTTAGGAATGGTTTGATACCAGATCTTACCATTGAATCTTATCCAACTTGTGAATCCTGTATTCAGGTTAAGATGACCAAAGCCTCATTTTCTGGTGTTGGACACCGCGCCACTAACTTACTGGAACTCGTACATTCTGATGTATGTGGTCCACTAAGTCAGATTGCTCACAGTGGTTATTCGTACTTCGTTACCTTTACCGATGATTTGTCACGGTACGATTATGTGTATTTGATGCGACATAAATCGGAAACCTTTGAAAAGTTCAAAGAATTCCGAAATGAAGTAGAAAAACAAACTGGACAATATATTAAATGCCTTCGATCTGATCGAGGCGGTGAATATATGAGTGGTGAGTTCATGGATTATATGAAGGAGAATGAGATTCTCGCTCAATATACTCCTCCAGGTACTCCACATCACAATGAAGTATCTGAGAGGAGAAATTGGACTTTATTGGATATGGTTTGATCGATGTTGAGTTTCACAGATTTGTCCTATTACTTATGGGGCTACTCTCTTTTAACAGCTGCACATCTTTTGAATAAGATTCCTTTCAAAGCTGTTCCTACGACTCCGTATGAGATATGGTTCGGTAGGAGACCAAATCTTAGTTACATTAAGGTTTGGGGTTGTCCTGCCTATGTCAGGGTGACTCAGCAAGATAAGCTTTCGCCTCGAGGGTAAAAGTTTAGGTTTTTCGGATATCCTTCGAATACGAGGGGATATCTGTTCTATGATACCGAGCATCGAAATGTGTTTGTAGCTCGCTTCGTAAAATTTCTAGAAGTAGAATTTTTGTCAGAATGTGGTAATCATAGACAAGTTGAACTTGATGAAGTCCAACCTAAAAACAACGAACCAACAGAGGAACCTGAAGTTCAAGTAGATGAAAGAACTTCAACACACGCACTCCGTAGGTCAAAAAGGGTATCTAGACCTCATGAACGCTTGTATTTGATACAAGAAAAGAGTCTGGATGTTCTCTTAGTTGAAGAGACTGATCCTTTCACCTATATAGAATCGATGTTGGACATCGACTCCGTGAAATGGCAAATTGCCATGAAATCCGAGTTAGACTCAATGCATGAGAATCAAGTTTGGGACTTGGTTCCGCTTCCCGAAGGAATTGTTCCTATCGGTTGTAAATGGGTTTACAAGAGGAGGCGCGGGCCTGACGGTAAGGTTGAAACTTACAAGGCCTGACTGGTACCAAAAGGTTACACGCAACGAACTGGCGTCGACTACGATGAACCTTTTTCACCAGTAGCAATGCTTAAGTCTATTCGGATTTTGCTTTCTATAGCTGCGTATCATGACTACGAGATTTGGAAAATGGATGTCAAAACGGCTTTTCTAAATGGATTTCTTGATGAATAAATCTATATGGAACATCCGGAAGGTTTTGCGTCCAGCGAAAACTCGGGTATGGTGTGTAAGCTTAAGAAGTCCATTTATGGACTTAAACAAGCTTCACAATGTTGGAATCTTCGATTCGACGAGATTATTAGATCGTCTGGTTTTCTCAAGAATTCGAAAGAATTCTGTGTGTATCAGAAGACCAATGGGAGCATGGTCGTATTTTTAGTCCTATATGTTGATGACATCCTAATCATTGGGAATGATTTAGGAATGTTACAAAGCGTCAAAGCGTACCTCTGTTAGAATTTCTCCATGAAGGACCTGGGAGAAGCTTCCTATGTTTTAGGGATAAAACTCTATAGAGATAGAAAAAGGAGGCTGATTGGGTTATCCCAATCAACGTACATAGATAAGATCTTGGAACGGCATAGTTTTGGTAACTGTAAGACAGCAAAAATACCGTTCAGACATGAGATTCATCTTTCAAAGAAGATGTGTCCACAAACAGAAGATGAGAATGTTAGAATGTCTAACCAACTTTATGCTTCGTGTTTGGGTAGCATAATGTATGCCATGTTATGTACGAGGCTTGATATCAGTTTCGTTGTTAGCATAACTAGTAGATATCAGTCCAATCCAGGTAATGACCATTGGATGACCATTAAACATATTCTCAAGTATCTTAAAGGTACTAAGGATAAATTAATAATTTATGGAGGAAACGAACTGCAAGTTAACGGGAATACGGATTCCGATTTCCAATCGGATCCCGATGATAGAAAGTCTACATCTGGATTCGTATTTACCCTTAACGGAGGTGCAGTTTGTTGGAAGAGTTCCAAACAGGGATCGACAGCAGATTCCACCACTGAGGCGGAATATATTGTAGCTTCTGAAGCTGCAAAAGAGGTTGTGTGGATAAAGAACTTTGTCACAGAATTGGGAGTTGTCCCAAGTATCGAGAATACGATTCTGTTATACTGTGATAATACTGGAGCCATTGTGCAAGCAAAGGAACCAAGGGCGCATCAGAAGTCGAAACATGTGGAACGCAAGTACCACATCATTCGAGAGATTGTGTCACGAGGGGATATTATCGTGTGCAAGGTACCGAGTAAAGATAATGTAGCAGACCCGCTGACGAAGGCCATACCTCCGAAGCTGTTTGATAAACACGTGGAGTCGATGGGTATTAGATACAATCGTTATTGGCACTAGAGCAAATGAGAGTTTTTGTTGGGGTTGGTGCTCACATCGCCAATTCCCGGTTGTATTTCTTTATGGCAAAACATTATTATTTTGAATAATATATGCAGTTTCTATAATATAATGTATCTTTTAATATGGTAAAGACGTAATGACCTTAGAATGACTAGTCATGGTACAGTTGCAAAAGCGTCGCAACTGACATTGAGTTGTATCATGACGTTGTCATTCTCAGACAGTTCCTGGTTAATGTTTACACTACTTGGTTAGTATAGTAAACCTGTTGAGACCGGTACATGTCGTATACTGGAGTATATGATTCCAATGGTTTCTCAATGAACCATAAGTCTTGGAGACTAGTATAGACGTGTAGGTGTTTATTGCGAATAAACACTGAACGACTCACCGAAGATTCTTAATGGATGGTACACCAACGTCAATAAGAATCTTGTCGGGTTGAGTAGCACTTGTGATTCTTAGACTTGAGATGCCACTGTGGGCACATGAGACATCTTCTACACTTAGATGGCAGTCACGTCACCGATCTATTAAGATCAGACCTCCGCCTGTTCGTTGGGTGTAGACAGATCCTCAGGGTGTCCTGTGTGTATCAAGATAAGATCCGTCAGTTCTGTGTATTAGAGCATAGGTAGTTGATGAGCGGAAAATATATCAATATTTACCGCCCCTTTAACTTAATATTTTGTTTAGTTTCTAGGGTTTGATGAACGTTTTGATGTGTTTTAGTTTATTTTGCAGATAAAATAATATCGGGTCTCAATGAAATCATTTAGGATGAAATATGGGTCAAATAAGGGCAATTATTAGACTTGATATATTAATTTTGGAGATTGGAAACTTGAAAAGGCGTTTTGACGAAGTGCAGTTTTGGGAATTCCAGTTTTGCACATCTGTCGTATTTTGGGCATAACTTTTTACTCAGATATTGGATTGAGCTGATTCAAGTGCCAGAATAAACTATTTGAAATCTGACTTAATGAGGAAACCTCTATATTGGCCGGTTGGAAATTAATTATAAATTGGTTTTAACTTGACTAAGTATGGATACCGCCTGGTTGGTCGGTTGGTAATTAATTATTAATTTGACTTAATCAGGATACCGCCTATTTGGCTGGTGGGTAATTATCACGCAAAGTTAATATATTATATTAAGGGAGATATCTAAAATAGTAGTAATAAAAGTTGATCCTCTAACCCCCAGCATTTTCTTTTATTGTACTTTTACTTTATTTAATTTCAGTAATTTACTTTTCAGCAATTTACTTTCAGTAATTTACTTTTATTTTATTTTTTACTTTTTACTTTTTACTTTTCAGCAATTTACTTTTCAGTATTTAATTTTCAGAATTTACTTTATGTCTTTTATTTTATTTAAATTTTTACTACCAGTAAATATGTGTCGTAACTAAGCCAGTTATCTGGGGTTGTGATAAAATCCAATATCACCGGTTTATAAGGGGTTAAATTATAGTTTGGGTAATGTAAATGTTTATTTATTGAGTCTTAATCTTAATGCTTTTTATTAATTGGCCATTAATAAAATTGAACTGGTAAACTTAAAATGAACTAGACATAGAGATTTTAAGTTTAAGACCTTAGACTCAATAGCCCACGATCTTCTTTGAGGATAAATAACCCTTTAATAGATTTCCTTACAGGATAGGAATATACTTGTCGGGCGGGGGTAGCCATAATTGGAACTTAATCTTAATGAATCCAGGTAATTTGGTTGACATAGACATATGGTTCAATTGGGTTATACTGGATATTTGTAGTTGACCATCGGAAGAGGCTTTTACATAATTTAGTGTTCCAGGTTAATAAATCAATATTTTATCCAACTATAAGATAACCACTTCATCTTTAAAATGATATTGGAAGAAATCACAACCCTAGATAGTTTTTAATATTGAATTTTCTTAAAACCTATTTTCGACAATTTTATTTACTTGCTTTTAAATTTAGAATCGTCACCATTTCAAATCAATCAATCAACCTGTTAGATACTAGTAATCATTTAACCTCATAAAATTAATAGATTAGATATTAAGTCCTCGTGGGATCGATATTTTTATACTACTTGAACGATACGTGCGCTTGCGTTATACGTGTGTGTTTATGCCGGTCAAGTTTTTGGCGCTGTTGCCGGGGACTTATTTATCTTTCACTATTAGTTTTAAGGTTAGATACCGTTACTTGTATCTAATTTTCTTTTTACTTATTGTTTTTGTTTTCTTGTGTTTCAGGTTCTCAGAAACTTCATGAGACGAACCATAAGCTTTGAACTCCGACCGCTTGACCCAGAAATTGAAAGAACCATCAGACAGTTGAGAAGGGAAAGGCGAGAAGGCCAAGAAGCTTTAGTCAACATGGAACCTGAACCTTTGATCGTTGCACCACCAATTCTCATTCGAGATAGAACCATTCCGGTGGTTGACAGACTCATTTCCTGTATTGTACTTCCTCCCTTACTAGCAAATGCGTGTGACATCAAAACATGCATTCAGATGATTCAGCAGTCAGTTCCATTCGGAGGGAATGCAACTGAAGATCCTAATGCCCACATCAGTAACTTCCTGGAAGTTTGCGGCACTTTTAATTACAACAGAGCATCAGAAGAAGCAATGAGACTGCGAGTTTTTCCATATTCCCTGAAGGACAGAGCTAAAGCTTGGCTACATTCACTACCAGCAGGTTCTATCACAACTTGGAACACTTTAGCCACCAAATTTCTTGGAAAGTACTTTCCACCAGCCAGAACCGGAAAACTGAGGAATGACATCACATTCTTTGTACAACAAGATTCAGAATCCCTCTGCGAAGCTTGGGAAATGTACAAAGATTTACTCCGGAAATGTCCTCACCATGAGATTCCAAAATGGCTTCAAGTCCAAACATTCTATAATGGGCTTTCTGGAATAATGAGAACCACAATCGATGCTGCTGCTGGAGGAGCCTTGATGGTAAAAGGAGAAGATCAAGCCTGGGACCTAATCGAAGAAATGGCCAACAACAATTCCTTGTGGCCAACAGAAAGGAGCATGATCCAAAGAATTGCAGGAATTTATGAAGTTGGAGCAAACACAGCAGTGAATACCAGACTGGATCAGATATGCAAATGTCTAGAAACACTTAGCACGCAAGTTGTGAACATCGCTGGAACCACAAGTTCACCATATGGAGGAGCACCAGAACCAAACCAACATGAAGAGACGGTGAATTATGTCAACAATTTCAACAGACAAGGGAACAATCCATATTCCAACACCTACAACCCAGGGTGGAGGAATCATCCCAATTTTTCATGGAGCAACAATTCAGGCCAACAGCAGAACTATCCACCACCTGAATTCCAGCAACAGAACAAAATCCAGGAGCAAGCAAATGAACCAGGAATAACAGAAATGTTGACCCACTTGAAAAATATAGAAGCAAAACACGACTCTCACGCAGCAAGATATGATGCTATGTTTCAATCCCAAGCAGCATTAATTCAAAGTCAATCAGCTTCCATCAAAGCACTGGAGAATCAAATCGGACAACTGGAAAATGCTCAGAGTTACAGACCGCCAGGTACCCTTTCTAGCAACACAGAGCCAAATCCAAGGAACATGGGGAAGGAGCAATGTCATGCCATCATGTTAAAAAGCGGTACTGAAATCAACAAAGATATTGGAGCCAAAACAGCTGCTGAGGAAGTTCCAAAAGAAACAAAGCAACAGATGGAGGAAAAAGAAGCAAAGGAAAAAGAACAGATCACTCCACCTCTACCTTTTTCCTCAACGTCTTCAGAAGAACAAATTGGACAAGTAGTTTTCTCGGTTCCTGGAAATCTTCAAAAAGCTACATATCAACATTCCATTTGCAGAAGCATTGGAACAAATGCCTAGCTATGCCAAATTCATGAAAGACATTCTTTCACGAAAGCGGAGATTGAGAGATTACGAGACAGTAGCATTATCAGAAGAATGCAGCACTATCATTTAGAGGAAACTTCCCCCAAAGTTGAAAGATCCTGGAAGTTTCACTGTTCCTTGCACCATAGGAGAACATGACTTCGGTAAGGCTCTGTGTGATTTAGGTGCGAGTGTTAACTTGATGCCTTTTTCTATTTTCAGGAAATTACAGATTGGAGAAACAATGCCAACTTCAGTCTCACTACAACTTGCTGATAGAACGCTCATATTTCCGAGAGGTGTAGTTGAAGATGTGCTGGTCAAGGTTGACAAATTCATTTTCCCAGCAGATTTTATTGTCCTTGATATGGAGGAAGACGCAGACGTGCCAATCATCCTTGGGAGACCATTCTTGGCTACAGGTCGAACCATTATTGATGTACAAAAATGAGAATTAACCATGAGGGTACATGACCAAGAAGTAACATTCAATGTTTTCAAGGCCAAGAATTTCCGAGATGGTGAAAAGAAGGAGGAATGTTTCAGACTTGATGTGATACACAGTACCATTCAGAACTCTGATGAAAGACAAAGTTCTACTGACAAACTTAAAACATGTCAATTGCCTGTGGAGCCTAAAGATAAAACGTCTTTTGTACTAAAGGAGCCAATTCTTGCACTACAAGCAACAAAAGAGAGAAAGTTCCACCAGCTCAACGAATTGGAGGAATTTCACAATCAGCATTTTGAGGATGCCAAATTGTACAAAGAAAAGGGCAAGAAAAGACATGATGAGAAGTTAGTGCGCATACAACTGGAACCAGGAAGAAGGTACTGTTAAACAAATCAAGGGTGAAATTCTTCCCATGGAAGCCAAAATCACGGTGGTCAGGTCCATTTGTGATCACCAAAGTTTTACCAATAGAGCCGTTGAGATACATGATCCTGACGCTAACAAAACTTTCAAGGTTAAAAACAAGCGTGTCAAGCACTACTGGGGAGAATCATTTGAGCGACAAAAAGAAAGTGTTACACTTTCAGATCCAGCTTAACGTTCGAGAAGTCAAGTCTGGCTGACGACTTTAAACTTAGCGCTAGCAGGGAGGCAACCCATGCAATTTGTGTATAGATTGTGATTTGGTGTGTTTTATTTTTGTGTGTTTTATTTTTGCAGGTTTAGTCATTTCAAAATGGAAGATGCTCTCGCAAATCTTCGCAAGCAATTTCCTTCCCTCCCTCAAAAATCTCTGATGAAAGTATACAAAGCTCGCTTGGAACGGATGAGGTTATTGACAATCCATGGTATTCCTAATGATATTCGTTGGGTAATTGAAGCACGAGTCCGATTGGCAGGTGAGTCTTCTGACTCTTTTATTTCACATCTGCATGGTTTTGGAAGAAGCACCTATGCAAAGAAACGTAGAGCTAAGCAAATGGGTGTTTGTTTCAAATGTGCACGATTTAATTGCAACACTCGTTGTCGTTCTTTAGGAATGGTGTCTGATAATCGCGAAGACAAAATTAAACTCACTAGGGATGGCTTGAGTAAGGAGTCTTTAGATGATATATCTTTAACTCTTGAGACGCATCCCAGTGGATATGTTCACATAGCAATTCGCATGTTATATGCACAATTCCAAAAAGAAAGACAACAGTTAAGTCTCGGGAATCTGACTCAGAAAGACCCTGTTTGCCAATTTATAAGAAAATTGGATGGGAAACTTGTCCCTGACGCATAGACGTCAATCAAGCCGTTACTTTTCTTGTAAATATTATATCTCTTTGTCTTTTCTTAATAATTATTTGTTTTGTTGTTTTCTTTTATTTTCTCCGACATGATCCAGACTTTTTTTTTTACTATCACGATATTATTTCGCTACTAATCGTCCTCTGGAAGATACTTGTGCTATTTTTACTCACCATTTTCAGGTACTATAAATTCAGCCCGTCATTGCACTTTTGAAGGCATCCATAGTTGAGAAAGAAATACATAAAAAAATGGAAGCCACTTCAAGAAGACGAGTTGAGAACATCTGTGTGTTTTGCGGTAGTAGTGTTGGTACTAAACCGCAATACATAGAAGCAGCACAGGAATTGGGTCGAGTCTTAGCTGTTGGTAATTATCTAGGTCCCAAGATCATCAAACAAGCATGATAAAGTGTGAAATACATATCAAAGAAGTTGCAGAATACTTACATTGATCGGTTGTGCGACGAAACGACGAACAAAATCATTTTTCCCTTTGAAATTCGGACTTGGCAGTGAGCAGTCCACTGGTTCAAGTTTTCAGATTTTGCTTCATCATTTGAGCTTCAAATCTTCGTCGTTTGATTCCCGGCTCGTGGGTAAGTTTCCCTATCACCTTCGCATGTCTCTCGGAGTGCTAGCTCTACTTGATTTTGCCACAAAATCAACACCCATTGCCTCCCTAAGCTCACGGTTTTGAAGCAAACCAGTGAGCATTTTCACAGCCCCTTGGGCGTGAATGGTGAGAGAGAATTAGAAGAGAAGAAGTTGTGTGTTAGTTGTTAAAATGGTTTTGTATATCTTATATATGATTTCTAAAATTAAATATATGATATACACTTTTCAAAAGTCAAAGTAATATATGTAATAATATATTACCATCAACTTTTAAAAGCCTTTTCCAACCACTACCAACTACATCAAGTCACATCTTTCATTCAATCAAGTGACAAATTGTCACATCACTCAGAGTGACATTTGATTTGACGCTTGATGTGACGAATGATTTGACGCTTGATGTGACTTGCGTGCCGCACTCGAATTCGAAATACGAATGCGCTCGCAATCACTCTCGGGCTCGGGTTCGCTAATTCCTAATTAGCGAATTTTCCGTTGCGTCGTAATTAAATTATTACGCCTAGCGAATTCACTATTCACGTCGCTAACGAATTAATTCTAAATTAATTCGTTCGCCCGAATTAAAATCCAATTTCAATTCCGCGTCGAAATCCAATTACGATTGATATATCAAATATATCAATTTACCCGATTAATTCTAAATCAATCGTTTTCTCTCTTTAGACGATATTTTATCCCAGATAAAATATCTCCGTAATTAATCCCAGATTAATTTTCTCTCTCATCAAATTAATCCCAGATTAATTATGAGTGCTAGTCATACGTCATCGGTGAATCTTTGGGAAGCGACCCATGAGATCCCCGGATATGTTGGCAGTAAATCGAGTCGTCGGACTATCCGAACACGTAAGTACCTCGTACTACGTTTACACCGATTCACAAGACAAGGTTGGCCTCTAGCAAAGCGCCATGCCTACCCAATTCTCCGGAAATATTCTTACAGGAATATATAGATCTGTATCAGGCGTAGTATACAGTAGTATTGCGTATTTCGATCCAGTATCGGATGGTCACGTGCTAGGCCTGGGGCTGGAGTTGTGTCTGCCCCGTACGAAGCATATATCGGATGTCTGGTAACTAGTCTCTATAATCGGATATACATGACCTAGTCATAATACCCCGATGGCCGCGCAGCACTTAAGAGCACTAATACCGTATCCTACGTGACATCATCTCCATTATGATTGGAGTGATACTTCCGTCTTGACATCACACCCAATACTCTACGATTCTCAATATACTCAGTATCGGCGTACATAGAACCTGTTACAGCCCTGGACGACCTCAACAAAAGTATATTGATTGTCGCAAGCATTAGCGGTGCAAGTCTCAGGTTAAGACCAAATTACACCTACCCTGATGTCGGACTCCCATAGACACATAGTCATACTACCAATGGGATTCCGAGGGGGTCTATCCAGAGCGAAGCTATTTCCCGTACCATCGGTGAAACACAACCTCCTATTACACTTGCATGAGTATCCAATACCCAAATATATGAGAACTATGCCGTTGTGCCCTCACAACGCGCACAAGTGCAATACTAGCCTATTCTGCATTATCGATGTCCAGTCTCGATAATACTACGACTAGGGATATTTAATGATTAATCCTTCACGGACTGATACTGTCTCATATCATTCTCAATCCAGGAACTAATCATATGGACCTCTCTTCATTTATACATCTATGGTGATCTAATCACAAATGATGAGAGTGCAATTTCCTTGTCACATAGTTAATTTGTACAACAACACTATGATCTGTACAAATAGTGACGCTATGGGTCATATTATCCAACATTAGCTGCAAGGAATATGCATTTAATATATGGCGGAGGCAATCTCGGACTTATGGGGATCGTTTCAAAGGCTGTACAGGAAGGAGGCAGTCATGTTTTGGGAATCATTCCAAAACCATTGGCAGAGGCAAATCTTATTGGATCATCAAACGGAGAGGAAATGATCGTGCCAGGTATGTCTGAACGACTGGTAGAAATGATTAACCGTGCTGATGCTTTTATCGCTTTGCCAGGTGGCTTGGGTACACTGGAGGAAATTTTTATTGTGCTATCTTGGGCGAACCTGAACATACACTAGAAACCGCTTAGACTGCTCAACATTGATGGATTTTATGATTTTCTTTGTGTGTTTCTCGATGATGCTCGAAGAAATGGGTTCGTGTCAAAACCTTTGAAAGAACTCCTCTTTACTGCCAGAACTGCTCCGGATCTAATAGACCAACTCATAGCCTATGAACCACAAGTTGACCCTATCCTTTCAAAGATAAATTGGTCCGAGGACGATCGTGGTAAGAGGCGTAGGATCAATCTGGATCTTAACCTTTAATTTCCTGTAGATTTCAGCTAACCAGGTACGACCTTCTTAACTCTCCTTTTACTGTTTAAGACATGGGGGACAATGTCTCATTTAGATTTGGGGGAGGGAATTAGTTGATCAGTACCTTATTTTTAGTTTGTGTGTTATTTTTTTTCCAAAATTTTTCGAAAAATACAAAAAAATTGGAAAATTTTCAAAAATTACAAAAATATTTTGCATTTTTATTTGACTAAAAATGTGAAATTGGTAAGAGATAGCTGAGTAAGGAGTTTCCACTCCTGAGACGTATCTCAAACCTATTTCAAAACAAGTTAATTTTTGTTCATTTCATTTTGAATTGTTTAATTTGTGAATTCTCCATAAAATTGACTAAAATGGATCTTCATATGCTTAGTTGACAGATATTATCAACATATATAGTAACATACGGACATGAGCTAAAATTGAAAAGTTTGTAATATTCAGTGCTCTAGTTTAATTGGAGGAAACATCTCAAAAAAAAAAAACGAAAAAAAAAAAAAAAAACGTTTGAGATCCGAGTTATTAAGTCTGTAAGGGTGTTTTAACACCTAGTGCCCTAAAACCAACTGGTTTGGGAGTCACTGGCCCAAAGCTCGTTACATGGATCAAAGATGCTGCAAAAATATATATATCTGAAGTCTGAGTAATTAAGTCCGTAGGGGTGTCTTAACACTTGGTGCCCTAAAGCCAACTGGTTTGGGAGTCATCGACCCAACACTCGTTACATAGATGGAAGATATTGTATATAAATAAAAAATAGAGAAAAATCAAAGAAAAAATCAGAAAAATGAGAAAAATTATTCCATTGCTCCAAAAAGGTGTGAATTCTGATAAAACTTTAGGACAAAAATATTACTCTCTTATCAACTGCACTTATGACTGTTGTGGGCAAAAATGAGTTGTTTAATATTATGTTGGCTATGTATATGGAGAATGGTAAAAATAATCGGAGAATTTACTTATTCGGTAATTTAGAATAAAACAAAACAACTAGTAACTTGGAGTAGAAGTTTCACCTGATTAGTCACTAACATCTTTATTCTCTTTTCGCTTGTCTTTTTGCTTTTGTGTGCATTAGTTTTACTACCTTTTTATTTTTGAAAAATGTTTGTGGGTATCATTGCTGTAAACCCTCACGAGACTACAACTCGTCCACTAGAGACACCTAGGGGTTTAAAGGCTTGTTGCATATGCTAAATGCAACCGTGATCCCTACGAAAGTGGCTTATTTTAATTTTATTTTTATTTTGTTGTTTTTCTCGAGGACTAGCAAAATGTTAGGTTTGGGGGTGTGATGAACGAAAAATATATCAATATTTACCGCCCCTTTAACTTAATATTTTGTTTAGTTTCTCGGGTTTGATGAACGTTTTGATGTGTTTTAGTTTATTTTGCAGATAAAATAATATCGGGTCTCAATGAAATCATTTAGGATAAAATATGGGTCAAATAAGGGCAAAATAATATTTGTAGTTGACCATCGGAAGAGGCTTTTACATAATTTAGTGTTCCAGGTTAATAAATCAATATTTTATCCAACTATAAGATAACCACTTCATCTTTAAAATGATATTGGAAGAAATCACAACCCTAGATAGTTTTTAATATTGAATTTTCTTAAAACCTATTTTCGACAATTTTATTTACTTGCTTTTAAATTTAGAATCGTCACCATTTCAAATCAATCAATCAACCTGTTAGATACTAGTAATCATTTAACCTCATAAAATTAATAGATTAGATATTAAGTCCTCGTGGGATCGATATTTTTATACTACTTGAACGATACGTGCGCTTGCGTTATACGTGTGTGTTTACGCCGGTCAGTAGTCCATATGATTAGCAATCAGATAAAAACCATGGGCCCGTGGTACAATTTAGAAGTTAGTTCTAAATGTTCTTTTTTGAGATTGCTAATAGAATAGTCGACTGGATAATCCCTATAGAGATTTGACGTTTACATCTATATCTCTGGGATATATCCGGATACCTGTGACGGAGGAATTATACATTTTCCATGACCTCGACCTGTATGATTCAACGAGTTTATCCGTGATCGTCATAATTTACGGGTGGATAAATTATGGACACGAAATTGGTTTTCGTGACGGATATGCATGAATCTAGAGAGTCTCACTAATGAAATATACTCGTAGAGCACTAGGGCAACAATTATAAATAATATTGATTATTTATAAATTCTTTTAAAGGTTAAACGCAAAATACATGTGAAAGGACCCGATAGTCATTTCTTTAATTTTTGTGTATTTACATTTAATACTTGATTAATTTAAATACACATTAATTAATTGTCAAATTGAGATATTTGACTAATATCATAAATGAATATATGTATTTAATATTTAATGTAAATATTATACATATATTTAATATATTTATATTTAATTAATTAATTAATTAATTAATTGTTAAATGATTAAATTAATTAAAGTATAGATATTTTAAGTTATGATATTTGTTTTAATGGCTAAGTTGCAATTGTTGACTTTGTTGTAAATATCATTAAAGTGTAATGATCATTTAATCAAGTTGACAAAATTGAAATTCAAATGAAATTAAAACAAAATTTCTTGTATATACTTGTAGCAATTTTCGGCCAATGGCTTTTTTTTGTGCAAGTATATATTGTTTTGTTTCATTTAGGGTTTTGATAACCAAAATCACTTTATCAAATACTCCATTGAAGAAAGAAAAGAAGCTAGAGAGAAAGAATAAGAAAAATCAAAGAAAGCTTGGAATTTAGTAAGTATTTCCAACCTTCCATTAGAGAGTAAATTGTTCCTCTTGTTGTGAGCTTCACTTGGTGATGTTCTTGAGTTTTTCTATTCTTTATTCTTTGTGTTTTTAATGGATTAAAGTTTGATGAAGGGGTTAAACATGTATGAAGTTGGAAGAATGTAACTAGTGTAGTAATAAGCATTCTTTTCATGATTTTAGAACCTTGTTGCCATTCTAGAGTTATTGACCCACTCTTAAATGACCTAGAATTATTCTATAGTTATTTCATTTTGTTGAGACTTGATTTGGATGGAAGAAACATGATTGAAGTAATTGATTTAACTAATTTGGTCTAATTTTTCCAATTTGAAGAAATTGAAAAATTAGGGTTTAAGACCACTTCCAAATTTGGGGCTTTTCATTTATGTTGTGTAATTGGATGTGTATATGATACATATGAAATCTCATGTTGATTGGATTTCATCTTGATGTGTTTTGAATATGGAAAGTGCAAAATGCACATTATGCTCCTCAAGGAGGCTCTCGGCCAAGGCATAGAATTTTGGGGTTTTTGGTTGCAATTTGTGTTTTGACATTTGGGACATGTTAAATTCATATTAGTAATGATTTAGAATCATTCAAAATTATTTCGAACAATTTCGGACTAAAATGAACAAAATACAAAGTATAAGGGCAATTCGGTAAATTCACATAAATTTGATTTATTGTGTTTTATTTCATAATTTGATTATTGGACAATGAAATAAATAAGTTTATTTTATTAATCCGAGAAAAAGTTTTGAAATCAGAAAATTTGATTTTCCACCGTTTCCGCTGCGTTACCGGATATCCGCAATAAAATCCCTACATTATCCCCCTAAGTCTCTGACTATCTAACTATAAACAAAACTGATACTTTTCTCAATATATCTTTACATATGGGATCATTGCCCAAATTCACTACATAATTCGTAAAATAATACATGTACGACTGAACATACAATATCATATATATTATAACTATATACATGAATACTCAAACGCAACTCTGTTATACAAAATATCTGAAACTGGACTATACTTGACTTGAACGAACTCTATTTCTGACTTGACTTGGCGGACCGAAACCCTAGTGACTGCCATCAGTATCCATCCTCCCGAGCTCGTCCTCCAAGAAACCTGCAAAATAAAGAATCTGGGAGTGGATGGGTTAGACCGATTGAATGATCTAAGTGAGTGGACGATTTTGAAAATGAAAACTGAAGTACTTTATGAAAACTCATGCTTTAGAATTCAAATCGGATCTTTTCTTGAAAACTTTTCTCTCCTGAAAACAGTTCTCTTTCTAGAAACTTTTGTGAAACTCTTTTCTGAAAGTCTCTTATAAAGCTGATGTTTCTGAAAACTTTCATTTCTAGAAAACCTTTAAAACTATTTCTGAAATCTGTATCTGTAAACTGATCTCTGAAAACTGTTTTCTAAAAACCTGATATTTGTCTCTGAAAAACCTGATGCATGGGGGCGTTACCTATCGATGTCCCCCCATACGCCTAACTAGAGCTAGAAGTGCAAATCCATGACATTGAGGCATTACGTATCGCCGTCCCCCAAAGCATGCCACTCATGTCCCTGAAACCAGTGGTCTTGGAGCGTTACATATTGTCGTCCCCAAGCCACTGAACTAGAACTGGGGTGCGGATCTATGCTACCCTCCAAGCTCGGAATCTAGGATCTAGGGGCACCTATCATCTCTAATCATGAACTAGGATCTGGGGGCGATACGTATCGTTATCCCCTCAATCCTCTACATGTGCACATGTACTCTCCGTCAATTCCATATCTGTGACAAGTTACATACTGAGGTGGATTTTTCCCTCATGCCTAGAAAAATCACAAAACTCAAGCTATTTAAAACAAATCTTTCTTAAACATGCTTTTTCTTAAACTAACTGAAAGTAAATCCGGCCCTATATGCTGAAAAGTAAGTCTTTACTTAAAAAAATATGAATGAAAAATCAACTTAGAAAGAGAGTGTCCACTCACCGGTTTAGAATCTGGTTGGCATTGTTTACTCTTTTGAAGGAAACTATGGTTCCTATGATGTTCTATAATTGATAATTCTGATTAGAAAATGAACTGAGGAATATATTACGGAATTAGGCTAAGTTTATTAATTTATGTACTTGCTATCGCTTCCAAGCGTAACATATGTATATTATGGTGTATTGTATGTATACGAGCTGATATGAGACCCTTAGGATGGCCTATAACCACTAGGGTGGATCTGGAATGAATTAAAAATATTTTGGGGAAATTCAGGTTTTCGCGTCGCGACACAAAGCCTTGCGCGTCGCGACGCGCACCATTCCAGAAAAGGACACATGAAAATTTCCAGGTCGCGTCGCGACGCAAGTCCTTGCGCATCGCGACGCTAACAAATCAGAAATGATTCTGCAATAATTTTCCAGTACGCGTCGCGACACTCATCGGGTTTCTAAACTTGCTTCCTCAAATTTATTCTACCCAAATGCATCACCAATGCTTTCATACTAAATCCAATACACAATCCATCTCATTAGATCAACTTCACATATTCTAAACTACCATTTTATCATTAAACAACTCTTTAATATTATAATTCTCAAATTACCCAAAATCTAAAGTTTCCATGAATTGGCCATTTCTTAATACAACTAGTTTCTTATTTTATTATCCACATAAATGCTATCATTCACATGCCAATAACACTAGCAAAGCATCAATAAAATCAAAACTCCATATTTCAAGTTTGGGTCAAGATTTCTCACATTTACTAGTTTGATCCTTCTTCATCTTCCAAGCCCTCTAAGCCTATTACTTCTCTTATTGGCTTGATATGGGAGGATTGTATTTGCTTCCCCCTTATTTTCTTCTCATTTCCTCTCTTGTATTCTTCTTATTCTTCTCTCTTATTCTTCTTCCTTTCTCCTCTCACTCTCTCTAACGTTTTCTTCATTCTTTCTCTTTTTCAATTTTGTGAATTATTGAATTTTACCCCCCTTTTATACTAGGGGTTATTTTTAATTGGTATTAATTAAGAAAATTTTAGAAAAGTTGAGAAAGTTTAATATTTTTCTAGATGGGTCCGCGATACTATTCACCCAGATTTTTGACCTACGCTTTTGATATATTTCTGGTTCGAATTTGGAAATATATTCAACGTGGAAGTTGTAGGTCTCAATCTTAGCTTTCTGATGATATAAAATTCATAAAAATTAGAATTCGTACGAGAAAGTTATGACCTAAATACCATGGGCTGTCTGGAGTGATACATCGTACAATCTCGTATCAGAATTTCGAGGAGTTTACTGATTGTTTCCCAAGTCATTTCAGGAGTGTATATGTGTCCAACCATAATTTTATAATATGTAATCACTCGTCTCACAACATAACAATAGTCGAGTTTGCCGGTCGTTATAAATTCTCCCCTCCTTAAATAGGATTCGTCATCGAATCATTTCTGAGGTTCAACTCGCAGATTCATCTTGGTTCAAGAATATCTTGTGTTTCTGCTATACTTATTTTCCTTACCTTCCTTTCTGTTTCTGCTATACTTACCTTTCTTTCTGGGGTTTAAAACTTTTGGAAAACTCTTGCCATACTTCAACTATCCTTACGTATCAGGGAAATCTCATTTCTAAACCTCTAACGATATTGGACTTTCTTTATCTCAACTATCCACATGATTTATCAGTTCCAAATTGTACTATATTCGTGGCCTGCCGTCCCACTCATCTTAGTTCCATTCTGATTTGGAACCTTCATACCTCTTTGTCATGACAACAATAACTTCTAAATATCCTTGGGAACTTCTGTTACTCTTCATATTTAAAGTATCCCTATAGTACTTTTATATTATAACCAATAACTTTCTCTTTCCCTTAACCTGTGTATACTTCAGGTTCTTCATCTATTTACTTAAATGAATTTATAAGGTGTACCTTATTTTATCATTTATTATTGTATCTTAACCAACCATTTGACTTTCTCAGTTTCCTCCTTACTAAGTCTCATTTGTTTATTAGCTTCCTCATTCGAGTTCTTACATATACGACTATCTCTAGGTTTAAGACTTATAGATAACCTTTTCATGTACGCTTACTGCCAATTGATGGCTCCCTTATTTAGGACGTTACATCAGGGTAGTTTTCTCTAGTGATTCTTCTTGATTGGTTGAGGAGTTCTGGGGCAAGGTATCTATACTAAGCCTGATTATATACATTTTTATACTAAAGTTATGTTCTTTATTACAATGTTGACACTGGTTATTCTGTTATGGTTTACTCTTCTGCACTTTTGATTTCTTTGCTAGTACAAATATGATTATTGTTTCTCACACGACTTATAAATCTTATCTATACCTGATGTCCTTTTACGTACATTATACCTTGATGGCTCACTCATTGTACTGAATATAACATTGTAGCAACTTATCTCCTCGATCCCTACGATATTATATATCTACCAAACCACCCATTTGGGTTCCATTCTAATGCTGAGAGATCTCACTGTGATTCACTTCTGTCTTCATTTCTAAGTATTCTTCTCATATTGTCGTCGTACCTCGAGAGTTCTACTTCCAAACATTTGACTTATTGACCTTTTTGTTTTCTCTTCTGATCTTATTCTATACCTGGGAGTTTCGTGATCTATGTCTCTGTTTCCTTAACAGAAGGATATCATCTCTACATATCTCTAGCCATGTCTAAAGCTATTCTTTTATGTCTCTGTCGCTACTAAACTAGTACTTTATCTCTTTATCGCTTCATCTAGACAATTTTTCTTTTAAATCTCTCACTTAAGGCTATTTTCCTTTTCCATTCTGTTCTTGTACCATATCTAAAGGTTTTATGCTTCGGTCTCTTTCAACTATACATTCACTTGTTCCTAAGAATATCTTAAGCCAATCTTCGAGGCCCATTTTTTCTTTTTACGAGGGCTGGGATGGTGGGTTTTGTTCTAGAGTTTTCTTGTTGTGGTGTTCTCACTAGTTACACGTGCTGTAGTTGCGCGTGCCATTTATCTATGAGCCTATGACTCTCTTATCCACATATCTGGTATTATATTCCAACTAAGGTACTTATGTTAAAAACTATCTGAATTACCTCCTTCAACTTTACTCTTAGTTTATCTCCGGTTATTGGTTATACTACCTCTAACTGATAACTCCCATAAGGTTCATACTCTCTCAAACTCCTACCGTACTTCTTCTGTTATTCTTCCTTACTAAGTTTTGCTCTGTTACTTGACTTTCCTCCTTATCTCGATTTCTTTATTCTCTTAGGTCACCACTTCCTTGAAAACTCCACATTTAGAACCAATTATGGTATTACCACTGTATCTTTAGTTTGGGTGATTCATTCTCACTAATCCTTTCTTTTCGGGTATGATGGAAAGCTCTGTATAAGTTGGATACCTTACTCCTGTGTTACTATGTATTGCTTACTTTAACTTCTTACTCTTATAAGCCTTTACTTCCTTGAAGGCTTTCCGCCGTACTATGGATCATGTTATCCCTTCTAGATTTGGCTAAACTTACTGTGACTACAAACTACTCCACCTTATAGAAGATATTACGATCTTCTGATTCTTATCTAGGTCTTGTTGAGCTTTTGGGTTTAGCTGTCACACAATCTATTTATCAGGTCCGATGCTCTTCTTTACTTATTCAACTTCTTGTTGGGCCCTAAATTGGGGGTGAATACACGATTTCCTTGGAGATCTGAGAATACAAGTTTCTGTTAACTCTTTAAGTCCAATGATAGTCTAGTTGGGTGTCTATACACTTACTGGGGTTGGAGTTACTGGACAGAAAAGTCATCTCTCAGTCTACTAGGGTCTGCACCGACTACTCTAAGTCTTAAGGTTTTCACAATCTTCATCAATTATGCCGAGGTTTCCATTTGCGTTGTTGTCATTAAATCACGTTATCTCAGCTACCATAGATACTGGTCTTTCTTACTGCTTTTTATTCCCCTATCTTATCTCTTAACTTTATGTCGTACTACTGTGACTGGTGATGGTTCATTCTCATGGGCTATTTTCTAGGTCTTTGTCATATGCTCTTGCTACCGGCTACAGCTATGCTATCTAATTTTACTTGTTTGTGATGATAATCTTGTTAACTCCTGAGTACCTCCAATCTCATGAGTCTGTCCTCTTTAAACTTACGTAGGTTTCTACTGGTATTGATCTGATATATGAGTTCTACTATATTTGGTCTATTCTGTAGACTATACTGGGTTCTCTCTTTTCTAACCTCGGAGGCTTCCTAGGTCAATTTCTGTTTTTTAGAATAGATGCTTGTCGGGCTTTTTACGATTGTCTTTATCTTAAGTTGGGAAAGGATGGGGCAAACCTCTACATCCTAATGGTTATCGTGGTCATTTTCTGATACTATGTGTCCTGGTAGAGTCTATTACTCATGTAAGATAGGTATGAGATAGGCTCCGTCAGGACAGCTTCCTTAATCGGTATTACTGAGGGCTGAGAATCTAGATAGGTCAGGGCTTTGTCTATCGGATTCTTAAGTTTAAACAACTAAGCATTTCCACTAATGACCTCCATTTATCTGCTTTTGAGCCTGACTTTGAAAATCTGGAATTCTCTAAATCCTTTTTGGCATCTCATGTTCATTGGAACTACCATATCTATTTATGGTTTCTTTCCTCTCTTATACTTCTTACTATTCTTTACTATTCGGAGTACTTTCTATCTATACGAGATATTCATAGTCTATAGGTTTAGCTTGAAGGAACTTCCTAAGGAATGAAGAATTCTTATAGAAGAGAAGAAACCTTATATAGATCTATTTGGCATTTTTACTCTTACTCAGGCTTACTATTTTCCTTTTACTACTACAGGTTTCAATATTCTCTTTATCCTCTATTTATGTCTCTTTCCCACTTACTGTCTCTGGTTATTTGAACATCTATATATTTTTCCTTACTTTTCTTTATAGCTTTCTCTTCCTCTTTCCTGGATGGGTATCCTTAGAACTTTACTATCTCATTATGTCTCTTTATTTTCCTTTGTCTCTGACTGGTTAAACATCTCCGTATCTTTTCTTAATTTCGTATAACTCTCTTTTTCCACTCCCTTAGGTGACTTTTCTTAGTACTGTATTTTCTGGTTTTATAACTAAATTTGAACTTCTGCTATTAGTTCGGGATGATTACTGAAGAATCTTCAAAGAATATAGTTATTTATGAGGAAAGATACTTAAATAACTCAGGAATTCTTACTAACCTGTCTATAGAACTTTGAGGACGTACTCGAGGATCGGATAATGGAGAGGTAGTGCCTCGCATACGGGTATCCTGGACATAGTACATATACAAGACCCCAACACTCTACCCACTGCATTCACTGACTCCCTAGACCATGCTCTGATACCATCTTTGTAACATCCCCGATCCAGAAGATGTTACCGGCAAGGAATAAGCCGTATTATCCCCATAAGCCTCTAACTTTCTAACTATAAACAAAACTGATACTTTTCTCAATATATCTTTACATATGAGACCATTGCCCAAATTCACTACATAGTTCGTAAAATAATACATGTACGACTGAATAGACAATATCATATATATATTATAACTCTATACATGAATACTCAAACACAACTCTGTTATACAAAATATCTGAAATTGGACTAAATTTATAACGACTGGCAATCTTGACTACAGTTATACTGTGAGACAAGTGATCACATAATATAAAATTATGATTGGACACATATACAGTCCTGAAATAACTTTGGGAACAATCAGTAAACTTCTCGAAATTCTAATACGAGATTGTACGATGTATCACTCCGGATAGCCCATGCTATTTAGGCCATAACTTTCTCATACCAACTCCGATTTTTATGAATTTTATATCATCAGAAATCTAAGATCGATATCTACAACTTCTACGTTGAATATGTTTCCAAATTTGAACCAGAAATAGGTCAAAATTGCAGGTCAAAAATCTAGGTGAATGGTACCGCGGACCCATCTAGAAAAATCTCAAACTTTCTCAACTTTTCTAAACTTTTCTTCTTTAATACCAATTACATATAACCCCTAGTATAAAAGGGAGGGTACTATTCAACAATTCACAAAATTAGAAAAGAGAAGGAATGAAGAAAACGTGAGAGAGAGAGGAGAAAGGAAGAAGAAGAAATGAGAAGAAGAAGAAATGAGAGGAAGGGAGAACAAAAGAAAGGGGAATCAAATACAATCCTCCCATATCAAGCCAAGAAGAGAAGTAATAGGCTTAGAGGGCTTGGAAGATGAAGAATGATCAAACTAGTAAAGGTGAGAATTCTTGACCCAAACTTGAAATATAGAGCTTTGATTTTATTGATGCTTTGCTAGTGTTATTGGCATGTGAATGATTGCATTTAAGTGGATAACAAAATAAGAAACTAGTTGTATTAAGAAATGGCCAATTCATGGAAATTTTAGATTTTGGATAATTTGAAAATTATAAGATTAAAGAGTTATTTGATGATAAAATGGTAGTTTAGAATATGTGAAGTTGATGTAATGAGATGGATTGTGTATTGGATTTAGTATGAAAGCATTGGTGATGCATTTGGCTAGAATAAATTTGAGGAAGCAAGTTTAGAAACCTAGTGCGCATCGCGACACATAAAATTAATGCGGAATCGTTTCTGGTTTGTCAGCATTGCGATGCGTAAGGACTTGTGTCGCGACGCGACCTGGAAAGTTTCATGTATCCCTTTCTGGAATGGTGTGCGTTGCAACGCGCAAGGTTTTGTGTCGCGAAGCGAAGACCAGAATTTCCCCAAAATATTTTTAATTCATTCCAGATCCACCCTAGCGTGTTAGAGGCCACCCTAAGGGTCTCGTATCAGCTCGTATACATACAATACACCATAATATAAGTATGTTACGCTTGGAAGCGATAGCAAGTACTTAAATCGATAAACTTCGCTTAATTCCGCAATATACTCCTCAGTTCATTTTCTAATTAGATAGATCAATTTTAGATCATCGCAGGAACCGTAGTTTCCTTCAACAGAGTAAACAATGCCAACCAGATTCTAAATCGGTGAGTGGACACTCTCTTTCTAAGTTGATTTTTCATTCATATTATTTTAAGTAAAGACTTACTTTTCAGCATATAGGGCGTTAGCCGGATTTACTTTCAGTTGTTTTAAGAAAAAGCCTGTTTATGAAAGTTTTTTTTTAAATAGGTTGAGTTTTGTGATTTTCCTAGGCATGGGGAAAAACTTGTCACATATATGGAATTGACGTAGAGGACATGTGTACATGTAGAGGACTGGGGGGACGGCGATACGTTACTCCCCCAGATCCTAGTTCAGGACTAGGGATGACAGATGCCCATAGATCCTAGACTCAGAGCTTGGAGGGTAGCATAGATCCGTATCCCCAGTTCTAGTTCAGTGGCTTGGGGGACGGCGATACATAACGCCCCAAGACCACTAGTTTCAGGGACAAGAGTGATATGCTTTGGGGACAGCGATAAGTAACGCCCCCATGCGTCAGGTTTTTCAGAGACAGATATCAGGTTTTTAGAAAACAATTTTCAGAGATCAGTTTACAGATACAGATTTCAGAAATAAACAACAGCTTTATATGAGACTTTCAGAAAAGATTTTCACAAAGGTTTCTAGAAAGAGAACTGTTTTTAATAAAAGATCCGATTTGAATTCTAAAGCATGAGTTTTCATAAAGTATTTCGGTTATCATTTTAAAAATCGTCCACTCACTTAAATCGTTCAATCGGTCTAACCCCCCACTCCCAGATTCTTTGTTTTGCAGGTTTCTTGGAGGATGAACTCGGGAGAATGGATACTGATGGCATTCACTAGGGTTTCGGTCCACCAGGTCAAGTCAGAAATAGAGTTCAGTCAAGTCAAGAATAGTCCAGTTTCAGATATTTTGTACAACAGAATTGCATTTGAGTATTCATGTATAGAGTTATAATATATATGATATTGTCTGTTCAGTCGTACATGTATTATTGCGGCGTCACAACACGCCAAAAAATTATTAACAATATTTATGGTATGAATGAGTACGAAAATAAAAAAAAAAATTAAAAAATTAAAAAAAAAACCCATATTTGATGAAAGGTATAAAGCAAATTCCATTAATTCCATTGGTGAGCCGTCGGTGAATCACTGTCACACGTGTAAGCATGCCCAAAACCAATTCCAAAGACCATATCATTGGATTCACATGTCAAATGAAAATTTAGGATCACTACCAATCTCACCAATCCAACATTTGAAGATAATGACGGATCAATTGTGTTTGAACTATTGTATCAAAGCCAAAAATAAGCTTTGGAAAGGAAAATAGCTTAGTAACATTCTGACTTCTGAGTTCAACAAATGAGTACCCTAGGCTTAAAATACATCATCAAGGTTTATATAAAGGAAAATGATAAACAAACTAAAAAAAGACGGAAGGGCGACTAAAATTAATCACAAAATACATGTACTACATGTTAAAATTGCTTTTTAGTAGCATAGTACATGTACTTTGTGATTAATTTTAGTCACCCTTAGGTCTCCCTTTAATCCATATATCATTACTCTTATATAAATATATAATCACCCAACAAGGGGACGGACTAATACCAGGGAATAAATAAATAAAATATAAGAATATGTATTGTTACAATTTCAAACTTCTGTTGGTACAGGGCAATACCATTCAAACAGATTATCGAGAGCTTTGTGGACCTGGCATTTGGGCAACCTCTGGTGGTGGTGAAGGACGGGGAAAGCCATCCTGAGTCACTTGCAAGCTTGTGTGAAGCGGCCCCTCAGGGAGCAGTGAAGAGGTTGGAAATGGCGGTACCAATGCAGCAGGTATAGACTGTGAATTGGACACAACCTTAATCGGGTATACTTCAGTAACCTCCTCAGTACCCTCATTCAAATACACAACATCCTGCATTGTGAGCTGGTGATACTCAACAACCTCCCTTAGGAAGCGATTCTCACGTGCATAGACTGAGTTCTCATGCGCCAGTCGAGCCTTCTCTGTCAGAAGTGTTTCTAGTTGAAGCCGTATCTGAAGTACAAAATGCAGGAATCAGTTTTGGATTTCTTCAGACTTCAGTACATGGAGATCAATTTAATTCAATCTCACAAAGATACAATAAACTACAAGTCCATAGAAATGACAACCCATTTAAGATTTTGCCAAACAGTTAATAATTCCGTCCTCTAGCCTACTAACTTTGAAATCTGTAATAATTATGTCCATACCAGAAACAGTCTATGACATCTGTTGCACCTCATTATTAACTCTCCAACGGACACAAACTCACTCTATATAATAAACATGTACAGGCAGATGCACAAAACACATAAACCACGTAGAGTTATGAGTCCATAATGCATCAGTTCAAATAAACCATTGAACTGAGTAAAGCAGTCGGTTGAAGCTAAGAAGCACAGATACTTGCATATGGATACGAATCCAAGCTTGGATACCTTCAGATACTCTTGGACACATATCAGATACTTTTTTAATTATTTTATATTTTTAATAATTTTTAAATTTCCGATACATATCAGAAACTTTAGGACACGTGAAAAAGAAGAGTTTTATTGGTTTTAAACTATTTTAAATAGATGATAAAGTATGATTATGTAATAGATAATATTTATTAACTAACAATTTCAAAGAAAGTAAATGTGTAACGTGTTTTAAGATAATAGATTACTACACATTTTACACTTATTATTGGTAGTAGATATGGTATTAAATAATGGACAACTAGAGGTTTAAATTAATTAACTAAAGTTTTATTATTGAAAACAGACAACCGTATTAAAACTTTTAATACATGCAAAACCATGTTAATAGTTGAACTATAGTTTTATTAATTGACAACTAAAATTGTGTTAATAATGACAACTATAATTTTATTATTAAAAATACATAATGAGATTAAATCTTTTAATATATGTAAAAATGTGTTAATAAATTAATTGTTAATATAATCAAACTCCATTATATATTTAATATTACTTATATATACACACAAATGTATCCACGTATCCCAATTTTTTAAAAAGCTTTATCAACCGTATCGTATCATTTCCGAAATAGATATCCAAATCCATACTTCTTAGGGTTGAAGACTCGTAGCCAGAAGTGTAAAAACGGATGTTTGCCCTTTTCTTGTTCATAGTAGCCAAGTATGATATCATAAATATACCAGACAACAAACACACTTATACATTAAACATTGTAAAGTAAGAACTTGTATTTCTATCCAAATAAAGGCATTTAAAAGAAGAAAGTGTTAAGAGTGTAAACAAATGAATAAACAAGAGAATCATCATTCGTATTCTTTTTTTGAAAGTGGTATAACTGTTAAAATCCACCATTGACAAAAAAAGAAATAAGTAAACCAGGTATAATTCACCATCCAGATCGACTCAACAAAAGTAAAAGAAAAGAGAATAGGTGTACCAAATCATCATCTTCTGGGTTGTCTCCCCTTTCACGACTCTCCCGAAGGATTTTATTTTCTTCCTCCAGCTGAGCACATCGCTCTTTAGCAAAAGCCAGGTCTGCTTTCACGGTTTTCAACTCCCGAAGAAGAAGCTTTGCCTTAGCAGCCATTGCCATTGCAACCTATTGCACAAGCAGAAGGCAATCACGCATCTCATCTTGAAAGATGAGCTACTACAATGAATATGAAAAAAATGATATGTTCGGATTCTTAAAATACATCAAAAACATCAAGCCCCAAAAAAAAATTTCTATATTTCCTTCTAGTCCCTCCTCTTTGTTTCCACCAAGTGTGTCTTATAGGCATCAATACCTAGAATAGACTACTAGATGAAACAGGAGATAATTACAAGGATAGATAAGCAACAAAGAATGTGATATTATACATTAATTAAATCATAAGCAAAAATGGAAGTTGGAAATATTATTAGGGTGATAATGGTAATCAATTACGACCTCGTGTCTAGGGCCTACATGTTATGCAAAGGAAACATAAATCTCAAGTCTCAACAATGAAAAACCCAAGCTTTACAAGGAATCTTTCAAAAGCCAAAGAATAAACTCAATGCAGTTTGGAATCTTTATGCCATTCAAGTATTTCTGCTCACAGCATGTGCTGCATACTATAATGCACAGAGACACGTCAAATACAAGAAAAACCTGAGGAGGAAGCATTGTCACTTGTATCTAAATTAATATCCGGTGACAAATATACTAAGACAAGTTTGGGCAACCCAAATATGCTATATATTTCTATCACATGAACCAGTATCATACAGTTGCAACCTTACGTCGCGAGATGCCTTCAATTGAAGTTCTTGATCATTTTGCACAGGGGATTGGACTTGGGCCTGCATATGAGGTTGTTTAACCCGCTGATTTTGTGAGGCAGAAGTGACAGAATTGCCGGGCTTCTTCCGAATATGCTTACGTGTTTCTTGAATGATGCCTGAAGTTCGGTTCTCCACAATAGTAAGGCCCTCCTGGAAAAGTGAAACAAAAATAGGTAAATTAGAGGGAAAACATGTATCTACATATCAGTATAAAAGTTGGCACACATTGGAGAATTGATCATATATAATACAAAGAACACACGTGGATGATGCCAATATGCTTCAAAAATCAAAATGAAATTGGGAAACCATTACCAATATATTTTATAGAAGCCAGGGTATATAGTGGAAGAAAGAATTTAGACAAAAGCTCACCTCAACAGCATTACCAATATAACTAATAGAAGATGTAATCGCATCAAGTCCCTTCTGTAAGGCAGGACTGTCTGATTTTTGATGGCTCTGCCTCTCATTTGATTGATATTCATGACGGAACTGCCAGTAGGAATAAAAAATAGAATACCTTTTAATACTGAACAAATTCTAAACAAAAACAATATCATATCTGTAAAGAAAACTCTCGAAGTCTCACCATGGGTCTTGTATCAGATCTAGGCATGTGGAGTGTTGCATTTTGAGGGCGAGGCTGAGACTGTTGGGGCACATCGTCGTCTTCGTCCAGTATAGCAGCTTTGGCTTTTCTAGCCAGATTACCCCAAAACCCATGTTTGGATTCATTTAAATTTTTCATTGATGTGTACTCATAAGGCTTGGAATCCTATGTTAAGAACACCCAAGAAACAGTTATATATAATATAAATAAATGGCTTTGGCTAAGAAAGACATATAAGAAGATGAGGGATTCACTTACCTGAAGAGGAGATGGAGATGGAGATGGAGAAGAAGAAGTGGTGGTGGGGTTGTAGAGTGGAGAAGAGTAAGCAGAAGAGAGAGATGAATCTCTATGTGCAGATGAAGCTCTCATGGCTTTGGCAGCTAACCAAGAAGACGAATTTGAATTTGAAACTGAACTTGACTCATCATCCTCTTCAAATCTATTACCTTCATCGATAATATCTTCTGATGATGTCTTTCTTCTTGTTGATGTTGATGTTGAAGATGATAATCCCTGTTGCTGCCTCCTGTACGCCATAGTTTTGATTCAGAGTTCATAAAAGAATTTCAGCTTCACACCCTAATCGATTTCGACTTTCGAAGAAGACTCCTTCTAATCCTCACTTCATCAGTCAACGAGTTGTTTAGATCCGTTTACTGATGGTGTTACATGTTAATAATAAACTCGTTTATTCTGGGAAATTAGGTCAATTATGCAAAGTTTAAGGGTTCTTTTCTTAAATATCCATTATTAAGTTTTTATATTCATTCCAACAATAATATAAAGTGATCAAAATACCCTCCTTACAACATTGTCTTTTCTTTCCACACAAGCACTCTCTTCAACATCTTCACCTAGCATATTTCTCTCTTTCAAGTTTCAATCTTGCTATTTCTCTAAGTTCTCTCCTTATACTCAACTCAAAATTTATATTTTTTCTCGTGAAAATTGAAAATTCTGTTCATTCAATTGATGGGGTTTAAATATAAACTATTTTATTAAAAAATTATAGGTAATAATATAGCACATAAGGTGTTCGATAAAATATTAATTTTAGGTAGGCATACATTACGATTGTGCGATTTTGTCGCACACTAAAATGACGGTGGGATGGGTGTCGTCGCACACCCATTGCACCGTGTGATGGGAGCGCAACGACCCATCACACGGTGAGATGGGTGTGCGACAGCACCAATCGCACCGCCATTTTAATGTGCGCCCATCGCACACTGATCGCATTTGTCAATGTTCTTTGCTATTATGAATTGATTTCAATGATAATTTTATCCAAACAAAATTTATTTGGCTAATTGGATAATAAAAATATAATAAAGGCTACTTGTGATATATATATATATATATATATATATAATAAAGGAGAATGGTGTTGGAGGAAAGAGAGTGTATCAAACGGCTCTCTTATGTGGCTTAATTGACGGCCCATATCATTTCATTGGTATTTGAGGAAAGAGAGTGAATTGATTGATGGAAAGAGTCAAAATTTTCAAATTAAAAAATAGAAAGTTAAAATCATTTAATTAAAAAATAAAATTTTTTAATTCTGTAACACCGTGCCGTAGACACGGGCAAATACTGTAACACTGTGCCGTAGGCACGGCCAAATACTGTTACACCGTGCCGTAGACACGGACATCATTTAATTAAGAAATAAAATCATTTAATTCTCTAACACCATGCCGTAGGCACGGGCCAATACTGTAACACCGTGTCGTAGGCACGGGCAAAAACTAATATATATATATATATATATATATATATATATATATATATATATAGCCTTTAGTAAGATACCTAGGTATTTGATACCCAGGGACACGTGCAAAGGCCTCATAATATTAAGTGCTTGTTTGTTGCCAAGTGGAATCCAAACAAACACCCAATCACTTTAAAAAATGAAAAAATTGTAATCAGTTGTTCAAAAAAATATTATTTTTTTAATAAATGTAATGTAAAATATTAATAAAAATAAAAAAATTTATTGCATGTTATTACTAAAAATTACAAGTCTAATAATTATAGTTGCATGTTTATTGTAAAAATATTCATATTAGAAAATATTTCATATTTATTGGCACAAGTTGTCTTTCTAATGGTATTAATACATGTGTAATGGTTATAATGTTACATGTGCGTTTTTCGAGGAATAAGCAATTGCATGTTATTGCTAAAAATTACACGTCTAATGGTTGAAGTTGCATGTTCATTGTAAAAAGTTTCATATTAGAAAATGTTCCATTTTTATTGTTGAAAGTTGCATATCTAATGGTATTAATTGCATATGAAATGGTTATAGTTACATGTGCGGTTTTCAATTAATAAGCAATTGCATATCATTGCTAAAAATTACACGTCTAATGGTTGAAGTTGCATGTTCATTGTAAAAGTTTCATATTAGAACATGTTTCATGTTTATTGTTGAATGTTGCATATCTAATGGTATTAATTGCATATTCAATGGTCATATTTACATGTACGATTTTCGAGACATATGCAATTGCATGTTATTGCTAAAAATTACAAGTCTAACGATTGAAGTTGCATGTTCATTATCAAAGGTATCATATTAGAAATATCACATATTTATTAGTGAAAGTTACAATTCTAGTGGTATTAGTTGCATGTTCAATGATCATAATTACATGTACGGTTTTCGAGGAATAAGCAATTGCATGTTATTACTAAAATTTGCACGTCTCATGGTTGAAGTTGCTTGTTCATTATAAAAAGTTTCATATTAGAAAATATTCATATTAATTGTTGAAAGTTGCATGTCTAATGGTGTTGATGGTGATTTTTAGGCCCAAGGGTCTCTCACAGTATTAAGAGGGCATAAATGGGATTTCCATTTCCAAGGTTCAGAGGGCCGAGCCCAGAGAATAGGGGCATCCGGCCTAGCGAAGAAGTCGGGGTCGGTTCACATTAGTCACCCGACCCGAGGTGTAGAGTTACCATGGAAGCGAAGTGAGTTAATTCCTCGGGACCGAGCCGACCTGGCAGCTCAGCAGGCTAGAGGAGCTGTTGCTTCGGTTTTCGACCTGGTATGGCGGGTCAGATTTGTAACGGCATGGTCAGGACCGAGTGACATGATTCATGCGTAGGGACTTGCATTCTCCAAAAAGTCTTATGTGACTGGGGCAGGTTACAATGTTATCTTCTGACACAAGTTACCGCGTATGAGTGGTTGAAGTATGGGTTGACATAGGGAGATAGTGTGTGGCAGTTACCAAAAGTAGCATCATTTAATGAAGTTCAGATGGCAGAGTCATGTGGATGTCGTCATGGAGACATTGTAATAGTGTAATTTGCCCTAGTATATAAAAGGACTTGGGAGATCATTGTAAGGGGTTAGCCAAATTCAGTCAAGCATAACTTGTAATAGAGAGCAAAAAGCTTAAGTGTAAGAGCGAGCTTGTAAGAGGTTGGTCAACCGAGCTTGAGAGATAGGCAGGTCGGACATACCCAACCATGTTATAAAAACTTCATTTTTCCCTTGTGACCGTGGATGTAGGTTGGACCCATTCCACCGAACCACGTTAAACCCTTTGTTTTGTCTGTGTGTTTTCTCTTCTTTTGCTAAGTTTGCCTTTGGTCCCCAAACCAAACAAATTCAAAGTTGAGGGGAGATTGTTCGAGGAGTGAGTTTATCGATTTATCCCTGAAACGAAAATCAGTCGTAAACAAATGGTATTAATTGTGTATTCAATGGTCATATTTACATTGCGATTTTCGAGGCATATGCAATTGCATGTTATTGTTAAAAATTCAAGTTTAATGGTTGAAATTGCATGTTCATTATTAAATATTTCATATTATAAATATTACATATTTACTAGTGAAAGTTGCAAGTGGTATTAGTTGCATGTTCAATGGTCATACCTACATATTCAATTTTCAAGGCATACGAAATTACATATTATTGCTAAATATTTTGTACATCTAATGGTTGAAGTTGCAAGTTCATTGTAAAAAAAATTCATATTAGAAATTGTTTTAATGTTTATTGTTGAAAGTTACATGTCTAATGGTATTAATTACATATGCAATGGTTATAGTTACATGTGCGGTTTTCAAGGAATAAGCAATTACATGTTATTGCTAAAAATTACACGTCTAATGGTTGAAGTTGCATGTTCATTGTAAAAGTTTCATATTAGAAAATGTTTCATGTTTATTGTTGAATGTTGCATGTCTAATGGTATTCATTGCATATTCAATTGTTATATTTACATGTACAGTTTTTCGAGGCATATGCAATTGCATATTATTGAAAAAAAATTACAAGTCTAATGGTTGAAGTTGCATGTTCATTATTAAAGGTATCATATTAAAAAATAATATTAATTAATGAAAGTTACAATTTGTACGAGCCAAATTTGGGCCAAGGGCAAAATCATATTTTCACTTCGAACCTAATACCAGGTGAGGCCCAAAGCGATAACTCAGCCCATTAACGTTAAATCTTTTACAAAAGCAAATCCAATAGCTTAAGGACAAACCCCCTTAATTATTCACCGACTGTTTCTCTCTTTTCCTAAACACGATATATATTATCACATGTAAATATTCTTCATCGCCGAAAGATGAAATCCAGAGCACGTTGTGGGCTCCTTTGCCAGAAATGTCAGCACGTTGTGGGCCCATTGCCAGCTTCTGTTACAGCTATAAAGGAATCTCTTCCAAAGTCTATAAAAAGAGACATAACTCAGCATACAAAGGGGCTTCTCTACATTCATCCAAGTTTTACTTCTCTCTTACTAGTTTCTGCTCTCTGACACAAGCTCTCTGAGCATCCCACTCCCTCAAACAATTATCACCGCCCTCACGGCAACCCAAAGAGTTCAAGGTAACATCAAACCTTGCTTTTCACATTTACATATTTACTGCTCATTTCAGACTACTGACTTGAGCGTCGGAGTGCCCCCGGCACCCACCACACCGGTGGGTAGTCTACTCCCGCTCACTCTACCTTTGTTTTGCAGGATCGCTAGTGCCCCCAACCTACAAATTCTGATTGTGGACCTCGGCCGAAATCCAGCATCCACAATTTGGCACCCACCGTGGGGCCTTAGCGATTCATAGCAAGCAAAGACCACTCAGTTTACAATCCTTACAAACAGACATCAAATCCTATGGTGGCATAATCAGCCACTCTACAAAACAGTTACGATCAATGGAATATGAAAATTGATCCATGTAAAACTCCAGTACTAATCTCCAATAGTATCTGGAACATAATTCATTCTTCGGCCACTCAAATGCGTGAGGCTACAACTCTTTTCAACTATCTTATTAACTCAATCTCTTAGAAGCATTCAAGAATATGGCAAGTGAAAATCCACCATCAGACGACTATCCATTTAATCACCAAAGAAGCCATCATATTTCTCCAGCTGACCTATCACGACAAATCACATATTCCATGTGAAAGGAAATGTTGGAGTAATTCTCTCCAGTCTACCTGCAGTCAAACTATCAATAAGGAAAAGCTGAATCGGGATAACATCAACATTCTTTCCCTATAAAGCATCAACTCCATACTACACTCCATACTACATGGATGGATTGTCACTACCTCAGGACAACGTGGGAAAATTATCATTGATGGAATGTCCAGCCGACGTGAAAGATGACATGATTGGATAATTATCTTCTTCAGACGACATGGATAAATCTCAATCTTCTTCATACGACATGAAAGGTGTGTCATCTGCTTCAGGCGATGCTAATAGGATTGTCATCCCATTCAGATGACGTGGAAGGATTGCCATCTCCTCCAGTCTAAAATGAAAAGTTTTTAATCTCCTCAAGACTACGTGAAAGGACAGAAGTTAGATAGCTGAGTATACAAAATAGTTAATCGACACCAACTCACAGCCTGTCGAAGGGAGTTATTAAATCTTGGAAGACCATCAGTTGCTTTGGACAACATAAATGCCATATTATTTCATACACTTCTATACGCATGAACGACATCTAGCCCATCCGACAATTAGTCCATTCGACAAAACCTCCATATGACAGGTACAAATATTTATTCGTTTTTATTAAATAATTTTCATGATCATGTACAGTCATTTGAGCTACATCCATTCGACTTGAAAATAATCATTGACTAGTAAAATGGAGAATGTCATAACCTCCATCAGGTTATGAAGATTCACATGGACCTTCATCAAGTTCATTCGACCATAGCTTCATGGACCTTCATCAGGTCTAGTAGAGTGGTGATTCTCATAGACATTAATTAGGTTCATTCGACCGTGTCTCATGGACCTTTGTCATTTCCATTCGACAATAGTATCATGGATAGGTAGAATGAAGATTTATTTAGTCCTTTCATCAAGTTCATTCGAACATAGCTTCATGGACCTTCATCAGATCTAGTAGAGTGGTGATTCTCATAGACATTCATTAGGTTCATTCGACCATGTCTCATGGACCTTTGTGATAGAAACCTGCCTGGAACAAAGCCAAGCAAACCTCTCCACGTGTTCTAAGCCCCAAGAACCGCGAATCTTGATTTTGTAAGAACAAAATCCTTCCAAGATCAAGTCCAACCCTTAAGGAACATTGCCCTTAAAAACCTTTCTTTATTTTTTTGGAGAATCCTGAACAGCGATACAGCGCCACAACGCTTGCCACACGTTGATAAGCTTTTGTTCCGTAAAACCAAGGAAGAATTCACTCCCTCAAGATGACACAAGTCAATTTGTTTTGTAAAAAGATATATTATTGGTTAATTATCCATTACAATGAATAATGCCCCTTTAAATAGGTGGCTAACCCTAATTCTACCAAAATATAATAAAATACTTGAAAATTTCGTCTATGGGCTTTTTAATTTAATTAATGTTCAGCCCAACACTTAAACAACACATAACTTAAAAAAATATAAAATATAAAAACTATAGGGATATATTGCGTCCTCAGTTAGACCATGAAGGAGTCCGAACTAGACTTTGATGAAAACTTAAAAGCAGTAGAGCTACAAGTTCTCTTTTCAATGCAACTTGAATCACCAAAATCAGACATCGGACGAGAAAGTTACGTCCAAAATACGAAGACTGCGTAAATCCCGCCACTGCTAATGCACCATTCGGAAATAAAGCCCAAAATCAATCAAGGCAGCCCATGCACGTTCTAGACCCATTCCAATATTGCTTTAAACATAATAAATTCTTCACATAATGTCTCATGGATGGACCAAACTCCAGAACCCAAGGAATCTTCCAAATCCACCAAAATGGCCCAAATACACCAATTTGACCAAGCCATGCAATCAGCCACAACTTCAAGTTAACTTGGCCCAACAAACAGAGCTCATTCTGGATCACATCATTCTCCCTCTCTTGAAAAGGATTCGACCTCGAATCCGAACCCGGGTCATAGATAAAAATGACAAGATCAATGGGACGAGAATCCTGGAATAAAAGAAAATCACATGGAAAAAAATGGTTAAGGTGAGCAAAAGTCAATAAGGCGAATGAATGACTTTTTGGCAATACTTTTCCACTCTCAATCTCTTCATTGCTACTCTCATTCTTAACGCCACTTGCAACAGCAAAGAGATTCCCACATGGATTCACATTTGAAATCTCATTTAAAACAAACTCAACATGCCCATGTCGCTTTCTCAAACAATCAACACTCTCATCCACGATCTGACCACACTCTACATATTCAGCCACATGTACTTTTTGCATACCATAACTCATGTCCTCACAACCAACATCAGATTGCTCCATATGATAGTCACCCTTAACAGTAACTTCAAGCACCTCATTGGAATCATGAACAACCAAATCATGATCACTAATGTTATCGCTCACATCAATATCATCATTATCATCAACACCATCAACCACCCTACTCTTATTTATTGAAACATCAACATGTTTCATTTCATTACGCAAGGCTACGCTCGTACCCTGCTTTACTTCATATTTTGCTAATGTATTTTTCTCTGTCAACTCTGGAAGCTCTCCTAGTAACATTCCAAGTGCAATTGCACTTTTCTTTTTAGCCCACTCTTCTTCACTCCTCTGCATGTACAACTCATCCTCATCGACATCTTGTAGTGTTAAAGGAGCAAGCTTGATAATCTTTTCACCACACATAAATTTGTAGATATTCCTATCCATATCATAAACTACTTTATTGAATTTATACCAAGGCTTACCCAATAAAACATGCGTATGATACATAGGAACCACGTCACAAACTATTTGGTCAACATACTTCCCAATTGTAAAATTTACCACAACCTGCTTAGCAACCTCGAACTCTCCGAAATCACTCGTCCACTTATAAGGTCTATCAAGAGGTATCAATGGTAATCCCAATTTTTCCACAAGGGTAGTGCTAGCTAAATTTGTGTGATTCCCTATATTAATAATCATGTTACACACTTTACTATTGATAGAGCATCTCGTGCGAAAGATAAATACCATTTTATCCATCAAATTATTTACATAAATCAACCCTTACTCGAAAGACGCCAATAATGAGGAAAGACTCAAAGAATCACCAAGAAAATATGAAAACAAACATAAAGAAACTAACTAAAAAAAATAAAAAAAATAAACCAAAGTAAAATAAGAGACAAACTGAACTGAAACAAGACATAATTCGTAACTTTGAAAGGGATTTTGAGACTCGAAACTTAAGCGGATTGAGTACGGCCAATGACTAATGAATTCGTCTCCTGGAGTACTTATAAATCGATATATTATGGGTCCCGTAACTCTTTCTAGATCAAAAGTTACAACAGTTTGAAAATCAGTGCGCAGCTGAAAAATTCTGACCGAACTGATCCGAAAATTACAGATAAATTCGACTTTAATTGACTCAAAAACTCTAAGAACTGAATCCTATATGCTATTACCATGAAAGAGCATTATAATAACATCCAAGAATCGGTCATAAACATGAAAAACACAAAGGAAATAAGAAAAAAATTGAGATGAGAAGAGACAAAAAAAAAAAAAAAACAGGAGAAAAAAAAAAGGAATGTTAAAACTTTATAAAACGATAAAGATAGAGAAAATCTTGACCTTGGAACCCTGAGCTCCTGATACCAAATGATAGAAACCTGCCTGGAACAAAGCCAAGCAAACCTCTCCACGTGTTCTAAGCCCCAAGAACCGCGAATCTTGATTTTGTAAGAACAAAATCCTTCCAAGATCAAGTCCAACCCTTAAGGAACATTGCCCTTAAAAACCTTTCTTTATTTCTTTGGAGAATCCTGAACAGCGATACAACGCCACAACGCTTGCCACACGTTGATAAGCTTTTGTTCCGTAAAACCAAGGAAGAATTCACTCCCTCAAGATGACACAAGTCAATTTATTTTGTAAAAAGATATATTATTGGTTAATTATCCATTACAATGAATAATTCCCCTTTAAATAGGTGGCTAACCCTAATTCTACCAAAATATAATAAAATACTTGAAAATTTCATCTATGGGCTTTTTAATTTAATTAATGTTCAGCCCAACACTTAAACAACACATAACATAAAAAAATATAAAATATAAAAACTATAGGGATATATTGCGTCCTCATTTAGACCATGAAGGAGTCCGAACTAGACTTTGATGAAAACTTAAAAGCTGTAGAGCTACGAGTTCTCTTTTTAATGCAACTTGAATCACCAAAATCAGACATCGGACGAGAAAGTTACGTCCAAAATACGAAGACTGCATAAATCCCGCCACTGCTAATACACCATTCGGAAATAAAGCCCAAAATCAATCAAGGCAGCCCATGCACGTCCTAGACCCATTCCAATATTGCTTTAAACATAATAAATTCTTCACATAATTTCTCATGGATGGACCAAACTCCAGAACCCAATGAATCTTCCAAATCCACCAAAATGGCCCAAATACACCAATTTGACCAAGCCATGCAATCAGCCACAACTTCAAGTTAACTTGGCCCAACAAACAGAGCTCATTCTGGATCACATCACTTTGTCAGGTCCATTCGATAATAGTATCATGGACCTTCAACAGGTTCATTCGACCGTAGTCTCATTTCCCTCATCAGGTTAGGTAGAATGAAGATTCACTTGTACTTTCATCAAGTCCATTCGACAATTGTCTCGTAGAAGAGAGATGAGTGATGACTTTCATCAAGTTCATTCCATTGTAGTATCATGGGCCTTCTTCAGGTCTAGTATAGTGAGTAATGACCTCATTGGACTTTCATTAAGTCCATTCGACAATTCCATTCGACAGTAGTCTCATAGAAGAGTGAGAAGTGATGACTTTAATCAAGTTCATTCCATTGTAGCATCATAGACCTTCTTTAGGTCTAGTATAGTAAATGATGACCTTGATAGACATTTATCAAGTCCATACGATAAGTTCATTCAACCGTAGTCTCATGGACCTTCATCGGGTCTAGGAGAGTGAGTGATGACTTATTTGGTCTTTCATCAAGTCCATTCGACCGTAGTCTCATAAACCATCATCAGAAGAATGAGTGATGACCTTCATGGACCTTTATTTATCAGGTCTTTTTGATAACTCATTCGACAATAATCTTATGGACCTTCATCAGGTCTAGTAGTATGAGAAGGAAAGTCCCTCATAGACCTTCATCAGGTCTAGCAGAGTAAAGACACCCTTATTGACCCATGTTAGATCCTGTGGAATGAAGAATGAATACCCTCGTGGATCTTCATAATGTCTGGAGTGTAGACTCTCATGTACCTTCATCATGTATAGTGGAGTATGTAGACTTTCTTGGACCTTCATTGGGTCATATGGAGTGTAGAGTCTGATGTACATTCTTCAAGTATAGTAGAATGAAAACTTTCTTAGACCTCCATCAGATCTGGTAATCTGTAGATTCCCTTGTACCTTCATGAATATATATGGTCGACTTGAAACATAAGACAAAGAAACATCCTCTATATGGGACATCATTATCAACCTTCTGCCTAGTCGACACAACAGACGCATGTACCAATGTTCTCATTTCTTTACTTACCATGATTATGGTTTTGAAATTTGCAAGCAATGCCATATGGACATAGTTGAAGACCTAGACTACTCCTAGTCCAGACGACATTGAAGACTCCCCGTAGTATGAAGTGTACCCTGAACTTTCATCTAGTTCAGTCGACTGAGGACATCCCTCATGGCTCATGTAGAGTCGAGTTCAGCACATGACTTTCATCTGGTCTAGAAAAATTTGAAGACTCCCCTGGTCATTGACCAGTAGTATAGAGATTCTCCTGACCTTCATCTGGTTCAGTCGATTGGGGATATCCCTCATGGCTCATGTAGAGTCAAGTTCAAGATATGGCCTTCATGTGGTCCAAACGACAATAAACTCCTCTGGTCCTTAATCAGTAGTATGAAGATTGTCCCGACCTTCATCTGGTTCAGCCGACTGGGGAAATCCCCTATGGCTCATGTAGAGTTGAGTTCAGCTCATGACCTTTATCTGGTCTAGAAAAATTTGAAGACTCTCTTGGTCCTTGACCAGTAGTATGGAAATTGTCATGACCTTCATCTGGTTCAGTCGACTGGGAATATTCCCCATGGCTCATATAGAGTCAAGTTCAAGACCTAGCCTTCATCTGGTCCGGACGAAAATTATAGACTCCCATGGTCCTTGACCAGTAGTATGGAGATTGTCCTGACTTTCATCTGGTTCAGTCGACTGGGGACACCCCCCATAGACTCATGTTGAGTCAAATGAAGAAATGGACTTCCCTCAGTCCATACGATACTGTAGTGTGAATAAATTTACTCATGAACCTTCATCTGGTTCAGTCGACCGGGGACATCCTCCATAGACTCATGTCGAGTCAAATAAAGACATGGACTTCTTACAGTCCAGACAACACATATTGTGTGAAATAACTCATGAACCTTCATCTGGTTTAGTCGACTGGGAACATTCCCCATGGCTCATGTAGAGTCGAGTTCAGCACATGACTTTCATCTGGTCTAGAAAAATTTGAAGACTCAATTGGTCATTGACCAGTAGTATGGAGATTATTATGACCTTCATCTGGTTCAGTCGACTGGGAATATTCCCCATGGCTCATGTAGAGTCAAGTTCAAGACCTGGCCTTCATCTAGTCCGGACGATAATTATAGACTCCTCTGGTCCTTAACCAGTAGTATAGAGATTTTCCTGACCTTCATCTGGTTCAGTCGAGTGGGGACACCCCTCATAGACTCATGTTGAGTCAAATGAAGAAATGGACTTCCCCCAGTCCATACGACACTATAGTGTGAATAAATTTACTCCTGAACCTTCATCTGGTTCAGTCGACCGGGGACATCCCCCATAGACTCATGTCGAGTCAAATGAAGACATTGACTTCTTACAGTCCAGACGACACATGTCGTGTGAAATAACTCTTGAACCTTCATCTGGTTTAGTCGACTGGGAATATTCCCCATGGCTCATGTAGAATCGAGTTCAACACATGACCTTCATCTGGTCTAGAAAAATTTCAAGACTCTCATGGTCATTGACCAGTAGTATGAAGATTTTCCTGACCTTCATCTGGTTCAGTCGATCGGGGACATCCCCCATGATTCATGTCGAGTCAAATGAAGAAATGGACTTCCTACAATCCATACGATACAATGTTTTGAAAAATAACTCTTGATCCTTCATCTGGTTCAGTCGACCCATGGACTCATGTCAAGTCAACTGAAGACATCGATTATTCAACATCCAAACGATCAATATCGTGTAAAATATGCATTGAACCTTCAGCAGGTTCAGTCGACTAGGAACATCACTCATGTCTCATGTCGATTCAAGTTTATGACAGAGACTACATTTCGACCAAATAACTTGAAAAGACTCTGCAGCTCTTCTATCCTCACGAATAGGAGACATCAAACCCATACGATAAAAAGGAAAGTACCTAGAATTCTGACAGGTACTCTTGTATATCATGTTTCGTACGACATGCATAAAATTACTCTCCAAGTCAAGGGCTTCTTGACTTAGAGAGTAGGGGACAAACTGTACGGGCCAAATTTGGGCCAAGGGCAAAATCATTTTTTCACTTTGAACCTAATACTAGGTGAGGCCCAAAGCGATAACTCAGCCCATTAAACGTTAAATCTTTTACAAAAGCAAATCCAACAGCTTAAGGACAAACCCCCTTAATTATTCACCGACTGTTTCTCTCTTTTCCTAAACACGATTGTAGGCATCGCATTTTCGCATGTGAAACCCGATGATGAGTCTCAGTTGGAGGCACTACCTTTTTAGCTAAGGATATTGCGGGAAACAGAGGTCGGAAGGGGAAATTCAGAATAAGTACGTCATCGAGTTCATTTCACAAGTTCACTGTCTTCGTTAGTGCTGCATTCGTTACTTCGTTCGAACGTCAGACAGATTGCGGACATTCGTGTATCGTTCGAATGGGTGTTCGAACGGAGTCGGTATTTCTGGTTTTGCTGCTAGCCTCGCACCCCAGCCCAATTAGCCCCCCAAAGCCCATAAAACACATCCCAATTAATAAAACACATTTAAAACACATGGGAAATAAAATTAAATATTAAATAAAATATTTAAACCATTTACCAATTAAATAAAACATAAAATATAATCATACATAATAAAGATAAATCAAATATATTAACTTCCTAACCAAACAAAATCACATACTAAATTAAAAAGATGTCATGCCTAATTAAAATCAATCATAACAAATTAAATATTTTGCATTTCTAATCTAGCCAAATTTTGTCCCCCATCAAATCCCTTGCTTTCCTTGTCTAACACCAAATCATATCTCTCTTTAATGCCAAAATCTCTTCCTTGTGAGACAAGGTGAAACCCTAGCACTTCTCTATATAAACAACCCATAACCAAGACATGTATCCTCTAGCTCATACAGATAACTCACACAAAAATCACAACACAAAGAGCCTTAGCCACTCACGGCAATAGCAACAAGAAGAACATAAACAATTCCCTTCATCTTCTCCACTCCATAACCGAAAATCTCCCCCATACAGCAGCCCTCCATCACCGAAAATATACCTCCAAACAGCAGCCCAAACACACCCCAAACAGCCCTTGAAACACGCCTGGACAGCAGCCCAAACCACTCCCAAAACAGTCCCTAAAATCCCTTAAACCAGTAACATAAACTGCACTTATAACCCTTGAAATAACCACACCAAACTACACTAAAAAACCACAAAAAACACTCGAAACAGTTCGTTGAAATATCAAAACATGTGACCTGAACAGTGAGTAGCAAAGCAGAGACCAAACAGCAGCAGAACGGAGACCGAACAGCAGTAGAACGGAGACCGAACGGCAAGCAAAACAGCAAAACAGTGAGCTAGGGCGTTAAACAGTGAACCGGAGAAGTTGAGGAGCTGTACCCTTTCCGACGTCCGTGAAACGCAAGCCCGAAAGTTGGCAAAAAGTTTAGACCTGAGGGTACTTTCCACACTCATCTTTATTTGATTTTTGTTATTTATTTTAACTGTATTTTAATTATTTGTTGAATCTTGTGTGTGTATGATGCGTGTTGTGGGTATATGATGAATATGAATGGACGTTAGTGCGGTCTGTACTTGGGATACAACTCCATGTACCGCTTGAGTAAACAACATCTTCTTTTGTTTCATGTTGCTTTGATTTATTTATTATTTTTCGTCACTTGAATTCTGCATGTTGCTTATTTATGTATGATTCGATCGAGCGCATAGGCTTAGTAAGTGGAATGAAAGATCCCCTACGGGGAGGGGTTAAAGCCCTTTACCACGATGTTTCGCCGCGCCGGTTGATGTGTGTTCGATTGAATGCAAGATACGTTCAATCGGGCATACTGCGTTTGATATTATTGTTTTTTAATTCTTTGTATGCGTGATTCAATCGAGCGCATGGGCTTAGTAAGGGGAATGAAAGATCCCCTACGGGGAGGGGTTAAAGCCCTTTACCATGATGTTTTGCCGCGCCGGTTGACGTGTGTTCGGTTGAATGCAAGATACGTTCAATCAGGCATACTAAGTTTGATATTATTGCTTTTAATTCTTTGTATGCATGATTCAATCGAGCGCATGGGCTTAGTAAGTGCAATGAAAGATCCCCTATGGGGAGGGGTTAAAGCCCTTTACCACGATGCTTTGCCGCGCCAGTTGATGTGTGTTCGGTTGAATGCAAGATACGTTTAATCGGACATACTAAGCTTGACATTGTTGTCTTTATTCTTTGTGTTGCATGCGTCAGGTCTGGTTCCGTTCAAACGCGTTCTCGAACGCTACACGAACGCGCACCTTCTGTTTACCGTTCGAACGCGTTCTCGAACGCTACGCGAACGCACACGCACTTTCTTAGTCTCATCATGCATCAGGTCTGGTTCCGTTCGAATGCGTTATCGAACGCTATATGAACGTGAACCTTCTGTTTACCGTTCGAACGCGTTCTCGAACGCTACGCGAACGCACACGCACTTTCTTAGTCTCATCATGCATCAGGTCTGGTTCCGTTCGAACGCGTTATCGAACATTATACGAACGCGAACCTTCTGTTTACCGTTCGAACGCGTTCTCGAACGCTACGTGAACGCACACGCATTTTTTTAGTCTTATCATGCATCAGGTCTGGTTCCGTTCGAACGCGTTCTTGAACGCTACACGAACGCGAACCTTCTGTTTACCGTTCGAACGCGTTTTCAAACGCTACGCGAACGCGTACCCAATGAACTGAGTCTTTTTCATCAGATTTCATACATAGTTTTCCTAGTAGCTATCCCCACATGTATGAATACAATGTGTTTAATGTATTATAATTCATATACCTATGTCATGATAACATTTGAGTATTATTTCTTGTGGTATATCGGATGGAAACCCAGACATAAATTCCGTACCCGATTCCGAATGGACGGTAGTACGGTCTGTACTTGGGATACAATTCCACGTACCACTTGAGAATGTGCTCACATGTGTGCTTGTGTGGTTAGTATGTGTGCTTGTGTTTTCTTGAATACAATATGCCAATGAAGTTGTATGTTTGTCGCTCCTTTGATGTACTTCCAAGCATGCAATCTTAGATGTGAAATATATGCGTAAGTTTTATTTTGTACATGTGAATTTAGAAGCATGATACTCTTGGAAATAAGTGCTACTTAAGCCTGATTAAATTATTACATAAATCCTTTCATTACAAGTGGCATGAGTAAGGGACCATTCCGAACCCAACGGTTTGAGGTCTTCCCTTGCGAGGGGTGAGTGCGGCCTTAAATCTCATTTTCCCGATTCACACCGGGTGGCGACTCCATTATTCTCCGATTTAGTCCCCCGTGGCTACTCCGTACTCCCGACCGGGCCGCGAGCCCGGGACATCATGCGTCGTCCAGTTCCTGTGTCCCACAACGATATATATTATCACATGTAAATATTCTTCATCACCGAAAGATGAAATCCAGAGCACGTTGTGGGCTCCTTTGCCAGAAATGTCAGCACGTTGTGGGCCCATTGCCAGCTTCTGTTACAACTATGAAGTAATCTCTTCCAAAGTCTATAAAAAGAGACATAACTCAACATACAAAGGGGCTTCTCTACATTCATCCAAGTTTTACTTCTCTCTTACTAGTTTCTGCTCTCTGTCACAAGCTCTCTGAGCATCCCACTCCCTCAAACAATTATCACCGCCCTCACGGAAACCCAAAGAGAAAAGATACGGCGTATATTTATTTATTTCAATTGAATATTATAAAAAGTACATAATTGAAATAATTGAAAAGTGAAGACATTTTTTTTTGTGGAGACATTAGAAATTTCGTCGTCAAATCACTCGATCTGAGTTTAAATAGAATAGGTAAAATTTCTGACTATCTTATACACTTATAAAAAACACATCATTAAATTCGAACCCAAAATCTGAATGTTCAATTTTAAGTCCTATATTATCAAGCACGTCTATTGGAGATTAAAAATGAAGGTCTTAAAGTTAAAATTGGACGACAAAGTCCCCTGTCTCTGTGTGTCTGTGTTGCGAGTTGCAACTTTTACTTAGGGTGGGCATTTGGACTGGATTTTGTTAAGTCCATGTCCAAGTCCTAATTTTTTTTTTTGAAGTCCAAGTCCTAAAAAGCCCAAGTCAATTTTGATCTGGATTGGGCTGGACTTAAGCCCACATGAGCTTAGGCTAGGATGGACTTAGCCAAAATCCAAAGTTTTTCAAATAATTAATTATATTACATACAATACAATAATGTTAAATTTTAAATTTAGATATACCTATTTTTTCATCATTCAACAATTAGACACTTTTAATATTTAAAATAATAAAAATACTACAAAACTAATAAAAATAAAATTTCATTACCCATAATTTTGCAAGAAATAAATTCTATTCTAATTCTTGTGGGCCTTCGTCTTCATTCTGCAATTCCTCTCCAGTAAAAATTTATTCTTCAGGAATTCCACCTAATAAAAAATAAAGTATTAACAAAATAAAAATAAATATTTATAAATTTTCTAAAAAATATTTATATACCTCGATAAGCAGCCCATAACCAATGTTGAGTGCACATGATCGCTTCCAATGTGTTAGGATGAAGTCTGCTACGATGTGGACTCAAGCATTTACCCACAGTACTAAAAGTTGACTCTGACGCAATAGTCGTCACAGGTATGGCTAAGATATCCTAAGCAATCTTAGCCAAAATAGGATATTTGCTTTTGTTCATCTTCCACCAAGTTAAAACATCAAAGTCTGCAGTTCATCAACTAGAGGCTCTTCTAAGTACCTCTCAAGGTCGGACTTAGATATTTTAGATTGCGTATTTTAACTTGCAAATGAATCAAACTCGGATAAATACGAGGGTTGGTGCTCAGAGTGCCAATCCGGATCATATTTATGTCCGATTCATGAATACGAACAATTCATTTTTCCATAATATTATATATTTAATGGTAGCACCTCTTGTCTTTTATATACATATTCGATCTAATTACGATAATATATCTAATTACAATTAGATTGAAACTAAATTTGTTTTAGTGATACGTGTATATTAGACAAAGACCCTAGGATTTACAACGTAGTGCGCAGTTACAACGTAGTTTGTAATTGACATTGGGAAGCGACATTATAAGTTGTATATCCTCAAATAAAGTTCCTGGTCAATATTTACAAACACGGGTCGGTTAGTAAAATCCGCTGAGACCAGTACATGTCGTAATCGTGACTTTGTCCAATGATTTATTCCAATGAACCATGAGTCTCGGGAGACTCGTATAGACATGTAAGTGTTTATTTGATAAACAGTGAACGACTCACTGAAGATTTCCTAATAGATGATACACCGACGTCAATAGGAATCTTCTCGAGTTGAGCGAGCATAGTGGTCCCTGGACTTGAGATACCACTGTGGATATATGAGTTATCCCCCACACTTTGATGGCAGTCACGTCACCGATCTATTTAGATCATACCTCTGTCTGTTCGTTGGGTGTGGACTGATGCTCATGATATCCAGTGCGTATCAAGATAGAATTCGCCAGTCCTGTGTACAGGGCATATGTATCCTACACGTGTTTGCGATCTAGTAAATCCATGGACGTGGTATAACTTCGGAAGCGAGTTCCGAGTGTTATTTAGAGATCGTAAATTTGAAAGTCGACTATATTATACCGTAAGGATTTGACGTTCCTATCTATATCCCAGATATAATATGGATAGCCTGTGACGGAGGGATTATACGTTTGCAATGACCTCGACTTGCATAGTTTAACGAGATTATCTGTGGTCCTCATAATTCATGAGTGGATGAATTATAGACACGAATTGGATTCCGTGACGGATAAACCTAAACTTAGAGAGTCCTACAATATGAAGTGTACTCGTTGAGCACTTGGACAATGTGTTATGAATAATATATATTATTCTTAATACTTCACCGGATTAAATGAGTTAATTCGAATCGTTTAAACGGTTAAACGAAAATACATGCATTAAGGGCATTTCAGTCAATTAATAATTAATATGTATTTGTATTTGATACAGAATTTGATTAGATATATATTAATTAATTGTCAAAAGAGATTTTGACACATGTCACTAGTATATGTATTTTTTTTATTTAGTGTAAATAAAAATACATATGTATTAATTAATTATTTAGATATTTAAATGTTAAATATTTAAATAATTAAATAATATCAATATTACATAATTGTTATGTACTATGTTTAATTATTGTTGGGAACAAGTGGTATATTCATTTAAGTTTGAAGTTATCAAATTGAATTTGACAACTTAAAAGCTTATTAGATATTTTTTTTCAAAATGATAAAAATGCCTCTCACCCCTAAATTTCGGCCATGTGCATATTTAAAGGGAAAAATTATTTTCTCTTTCATTAAGCTTGTCTTGGCCAAGTTTCCACCATTTTTAGAGAGCTTCCAAAATTGTTTTTGAGAAAAACTTGAGAAAAAGTGAATAAATCAAGAAGAAAGCTTAAGGATATTTGAAGATTTTGAGGTAATATTTAATATTCTTAAGTTTAGAAAGTTTGTTTCTTGTTCTTGAGTATCTAGAATTGTTCTAGGGTTTACTTTCTTTCTTAGATTTTGGGGCTTTTTGATTTGGAGGATGAATTTGGAGGTTAGGTGCATGTGTGAAGTAGAATTGAATGATATTATTGTAATATTAGTTCAATTTGATCATTTGATGATATGTTACCATTGTAGAGTGTTATGACCATTCTTGTAATGCCTATAATTATTCTTGGGTGCTTCATTGGTGGTGGCTTAGACTGGTGTTGTGATTAATGTGATTAATGTTAAGAAAGTTGGATTAAAGCATGAAATATTGATATTTTTGCTTTCTGGATCAGATATTGAAAAACTGTTTTTATGGTGATGAAAATTATGTCATATAAATGTATTGGATGTGTTTTGGGTATTGGAACAATTGCCGGAAACTGTTTCAGAGCCAACTGGGTGACGGCTGCCCAAACAGTGAATTGGTCACTGTTCGGGCAGCCCATGAATTGCCCTAGTACTATTGGGGCTGACCTGGGCAGCCCTCATGTGCATTGGGTAGTCGGTTCGGTCAAAAACGTGTTTTACGTCATTTTGCGGAAAAACGTTTTCGTAAAAGTTTCGCGATGTTTCTTAATTATTTATGTCGTTATTTGATATCGAATAAATATATTTAGGTGAAATATGAGTGAATTATTCATATTGGATATTAAATAATTTATTGCGTAATTTAAAATTTTTAAATTATGATTTCACCCGAACTGCGAGCTTCTGTTGCGCCCGCGCCAAAACCCCAACAACAAATCCAAAAGAACACTTCGACTTTGAGTTTGATGAGAATGAACAACAGTTGAAGAAGATCCCTTAACAACCTCACGTCTCACAACAATAGACCTACCCTCATAATAAGTAAATATTTCATTACAAATATTACACACTTTCTTGATTTGGTCGACAACATCAACACCGTAAATCTTTGAAAAATAGAAATCAATCATCAACATCTTGAACCTTGGGTCAAGGATAACAGCCATCACTAATAACCTATGAATCTCTAGCCAATATTTTTCAAATTTCTCAATCATACTCTCAACCATTAACTTAACCTCAAGAATATGAGACATTCGCCACTCCGTGAATGACATCCTCATTTTACAAACAAATGCGAAAAATAAATTAGCTGTGAGGTAGGCTGTACCCGAAAACATCTCTGTCATCAAGTAAAATGGACTCAAATAATCTAACATCTTTTCTGCCAACTCCCATTCATCGCAAGAAGGTAAACACTTATACTGTGGCTCAAGCTGTTGTAGTCGAGAAAATACATTTATATACTTTAATGCAACATCAAGCATAAAATATGTAGAATTCCATCTAGTTGGAAAATCAAGTGCCAACTTTTTCACACACATAATCTGCAATTGTCTTGCACATATGTCAAAAGTTTCCACCCTCTTTGGCGATGCACTCCAATAAGACACACTCTCTCTAATCTTTTCAATCTCGTCTTAATTATTTCCATCCCATCCTTCACAATTAGGTTTAAAATATGAGCTGCACACTTCATATGAAGATATTTACCATTTAATAGTAATGATTCAGCCGTAATCTTTCTCTTCAACCTGTTAATCAATGCATTATTGGTGGAACAATTGTCCAAAGTAACTGTAGATAATTTTCTATCCACGGTTCAATCCAACATATATTTTACTAATACTTGGGAAAGACATTCAGTAATGTGTGGGGTTGGCACATATGCAAACCTAAAATAATTATATAAATGATACATTCATATATTAAAACATTTAACTGTATATAGCTGATAATGCCAAAAGTTGAAAGTGAATATAAAAATTCTTCAAACAATAATGAATATAGAAAATGTACCTTAAGATTCGACTTTGTAAACGCCAAGAGTTGTCAATGATATGCCCCGTAACAACCATGTAACCTTTCTTTTGATTACTAGCAGTCTACAAGTCTGTAGTAATTGCCACTCTACTGTCATTAATCTCCAATACATCCATGGTTTTATCATTTTCAGAATTATACAACTTAAAAATCTCACTCTTCAAAGTATTCCTGCACATATTTTTCACCAATGGGTTGCAGTAACTTATCATATCCCTAAACGCATCATACTCCACAAACCTAATCGGAAGCTCATGCTTTACAATCAATATTGTAACTTTTTTTACGGGCAATAATTGGATCAAAATATTGAACTTCATCACCACACATTTCATCATCCGCTTTCTTTTGAATATCTGATAAACATGCCTTCACGTGTCTATTCAAGTGGGATGTTCCTGACCCAACCTTTAAATCATGACCACAAAGAATGCATTTTGCCCTTGTTTCCCCATGAACGGTTATCTTTGTGAAGTGACCCCAACAACGTGAGGTTGTTCTTGATCTCTTGTTACTCGAACTTTTTAATACATCTCCCTTTCTTTTGTTGCCTTGTTCTACTTCCACCTCTTGAACGTCCTCCTGGACATCCTCGATGCCATAAGATAAAACAAGAGAATTTGATTGAGTAACTTTATTTTTTCCAAGTTTGATATTATGATGTATAACCTACATTAATGAATAATCATTAGTCACTTTAAGAATCATGTATCATGTATGTATTACAATTTTATGCCTAAAAAAATGAGAGAAATTTGAAACTCACTACTAAAATGACCCAGTGCTGCTCAATATGCTTTTGCTAAAAGCCATTTAATTTGAAAATCTTCAAATTCAAGCATCTTTTGTCCTTTCTTTAAACATCATTCATTTTATTTAACAGTACAATTAATGGCTTTATTAATTGTTTTTTTCAATTATCACATTCGATTCACATGAACTTTTTCAAAGCAAGACATAAACAACTAATGATTTTCACATAGTAGTATATAGCAGGGCAACATCCCTACACTAACCTTCTCCACTAACCAAAATCCAGTCATCAAAATTTGAACTTTTTAACTTAAAATCCAGAAATCCAAATGAGTAAAGCCTTAATAAGAGCATAAGATCGACAAAAACTTTATGTGTTAAATGCAAAACCCCATTTTTCAATTTGGAAATGAAAAAAACTACAGGGAAATTCAAGTACCAGGTCTTATTTGGCTTGCCGCTTGCAAGAGAGGAGATAGTGAGAGGGAGAAGTTTTGAGAGCAAGGATTCGAGTTTGGAATCGTCACAGAGAGCCAATCTTGTGAGCATACGATCCAATAGACAAACCAAATGAATCTTAAAAATGACAATGATTAATTGATTAAAATAAAACAAATGAGTAAGGCTTCTTATAAGAATTCCAAGTCCAGCCCTCATATGGATGGGCTTTACTTTTAAAATCCAAATCCATACTTTTTCATAAAATTATAATATTGAAGCCCAACAATTAGTCACAGAATTATAAATTACTGATAAATTCAAGGACTAAATTGTTAAACCGGGAAGAAAATGGTTGAAACGCCTGAACTCCAAAGAAAAGATATATTTATTTATTTTAATTGAATATTATAAAAAGTACATAATTGAAATAATTGAAAATTATTGACTTTTTTTGTGGAGACATGGTAAATTCCGCCTTCATATCACTCGATCTGAATTTAAATAAAATAGGTAAAATTTCTGACTATTTCATACTATTATAAAAAACACATCTTTAAATTCGAACCCAAAATTTAAATATTAAATTTTAACGTCTATTGGAGATAAAAAATGAAGACAAAGTTGGACGACAGAGTCCCCTGTCTGTGTGTCTTGTGTGTTGGGAATTGCGACTTTCACTCTTTCTATATTCAGTCAAAAGTCAAAACCACTTCTTCAATTTATTTCTTTGTTTTAATTTAATTAATATTTTTAATAAACAAATAAATTATCTTCTTTCTCCAACCTTAACTCAAAGCTCAACACAACTGTTTCTATAACACAAGGCCACGTGTTTCAAAAAAGAGTTAGAAGCTTGTAATGTTGGATCTGGAACCAATGCCGTTACAGGGACAACAAATCTCTGAAGTAAGTTTCAGCTCGACTTCATAGCTCAGCTGAGCTGAGCTGAGCTGTCAACTCGTGATTGGATGAGAGGTCTTGCTCCCTCCATGTTTCCAGGTTCACCTTCTTTACTTCAATACTTGGTAGATCTGACAATTTCTCTATAATCTTTGTGGGTTGTGTTGCATTCTTTCTCATCTTCACCTGTCGTTTTGAAGAATCATTTTTTCCTTGTCTTTTAGTTATTAGAGTTTATAAATTGATAAAGATGGGTGCATTTTCTAATGGGACCTTCTTCAAATGTGATTCATAAAGTATGGTTCATTTTTATCTTTATTCTTATCTACTCCTTTTGGATAATGCTTTACTTTTTTTTTTTGGTTACTCAACTTTTCTTTTATTTACTTGAATCAAAATATTAACAGAGAATTTGATGGACAAAAAGGTTGATGATTTTGATATAGTTCTGGAAAACTGACCCTACTACGTTGGTTTTTGGGTGCTCATCATAATTCATATATAAATATGAACCTGCTTCAGCTTTGAGCTCCCAAAGATTGATGAGTGCTACAAGGCTTACATGTTTAGAAAATTGAGGGCCATTTAGTTTATGATGTTCATGGAATCTTGCTTTTGAGATGCTTTTCTATCAGAATTCACAGCTACTTTCTTTTCATTTCTTGATGCTGTATTATCTCTATTTTGGGAAAATGTTTGTTGCATTTTCTTTTATAATTTTTAATTTTTAATTGGCTTTTGACACAAATGGGACTTGTTTTCACCTTTTCTGAAGATTAGCGATCTTTGCTTATTTGCACTTTTTATAAATGATGGTGGTCTTCTGCTCTGTGTTTCTGTTAGTCTAATGTTGTTTGCTCTTGGCTTATTCAGGAATACGTCAAGGCGTCCAGAGGTTTCATTTCTGTTACAACCGTCACTTCCACTTTCCCTGTATCAAATAGTTAACCTCATGAAGTTCGATTCTGCCCCATTGTTTTTTTCCCTCTGCATCATAATCTCTCTGTTTCCTCTGGCTTTTGCTGACCTGAACTCAGATAGACAAACCCTTCTTGACTTTGCAGCTGCTGCACCCCATCTTCGGAAGCTCAACTGGACCTCCACTAATCCCATCTGCCAGTCTTGGGTGGGCATCGCTTGCACTCAGGACGGTACTCGTGTGCTTGCCCTTCGGCTCCCCGGAATTGGACTTGTAGGCCCTATCCCAAACAACACTCTTGGTAAACTAGATGCCCTTCAGATTCTCAGTCTTCGGTCCAATGCACTAACTGGTAGTCTTCCTTCTGATATAACCTCCCTTCATTCTCTGCGCTACCTCTATCTCCAACATAATAACTTCTCTGGGAATATTCCTTCCTCCTTTTCCCCTCAACTTACGGTATTGGATCTTTCATTCAACTCCTTTATGGGAAAAATCCCACAAAGCATACAAAATTTGACACAACTCATTGGATTGAGCCTCCAGAATAACGACCTTTCAGGGTTGATACCCAATATTGACATCCCTAAGCTCAGGCATCTGAATTTAAGCTACAATGATCTTAATGGTTCAATTCCATCATCCCTTAAAAAGTTCCCCAATTCTTCCTTTGTAGGTAACTCTTTCTTATGTGGTCCCCCGCTACAAACTTGCTTCTCAGTTGCACCTTCTCCATCCCCTACTTCTTCACCACCACTCATTCCTCGAAAGGAAAGCTCGAAACATAAACTTCCATTGGGAGCTATCATCGCGATTGCAGTAGGAGGGTCTGTAGTGCTACTTCTTGTAGTTCTAATTATCTTAAGCTACAGTTTGAAGAAAAAAGATAATGGGAGCAATGGTGTTTCCAAAGGGGGGAAGCCTTCTAGTGGTGGCAGGAGTGAGAAGCCCAAAGAAGAGTTTGGAAGTGGGGTGCAAGAACCTGAGAAAAACAAGCTAGTTTTCTTTGAAGGTTGTTCTTATAATTTTGATCTTGAAGATTTATTAAGGGCATCGGCAGAAGTGCTTGGTAAAGGTAGTTATGGCACGGCATATAAAGCTGTCCTGGAGGAGTCAACGACAGTAGTGGTGAAAAGGTTGAAGGAGGTGGTGCTGGGGAAGAGGGACTTTGAGCAGCATATGGAGATTGTGGGACGGGTCGGGCAGCACCCAAATGTTGTGCCACTTCGTGCTTATTACTACTCGAAGGATGAAAAACTCTTGGTTTACGATTATTTTACTAGTGGCAGCTTATCCACACTCCTACATGGTATGCTTTTTCTACTTATGAATTCTTCTGTTTATTCTTATTTGAAAATAGCTAAGACAACAAAGAGGGGTAACTTTTAACTTTATCATTGTTTTAAACATGTGAAGTTTCAAAGCTGGTAAATGTTAAGGGAAAATCCCACGTCGGCTGAGAAATGATCTTAGGTTATGTATATAAGGTTTGAGAAATCCTCAACTATTGAGCTAACTTTTGAGCATGAATTAGGCCTATGGGTTTCTATATGGTACCACTATCAGAGCCAAACTTCACTACCTTATCACGTTGGTTGAGAACTGGCCTGCACTTGATAGGGATTAAATGCATTTGCCTGCATATTAAGGCTTATGATTTGTACCTGAGCACTGTTGGACTCTAACAAACCCTTCATGATGTGGCTTACATGTAAGTAGTTTTTCTGATTATCACATTTTATCAGTGTGAGGGACTAAATTGGATTTCATGGTTGACTTGGGAAATAATTAATGCCAAGCCATGTCGTTGTAGAAGGATTCTATAAAATTGATGGTATTAGAAATTTTGAATAACTCTCTTTCTATTGGAAATGCAAACTGTAATAACGATTAATTTCAAAGAACTGTGATAATATTGTCATCAAGAGTATATGGGCATTATTTAGTAATTTGACTGTGGCATGAATGGGCTATTGTTGATTAAAGATCATGTAATCGTGTTGAATATGAGAATATGCTTGAGATAAGAATTTGATTATTAGGTGATGACTTTTAGTTTGTACGGACAGTGAGATCCGCGTCCTTTTCAATATAAATCTTGATATTAGGAGAATGAAGTTTTTTGGTTGGCAAGACAAACTGTAATCTGAGTGTTGCTCATCGACTTTATCCTTGTTGTTGAGAGAGAAAATTTACAATTTGATTATGAACATAAATAAGTTTAGGATGGATAAATGATTATTTGTGGAGTCAACATAAGATTCATGCTGTTACGGTTCAGGTGACTTGATTACGTAGGAGAAATAACAGATTTTATGGACCGATGTTGATGTGGATGATATAGAAAAGAAATTAAACACCAGGAAAGTTTAAGCAGATGAGTAGAGGCTCAATCCTAATATAATCGGGCTTGTGGAATCTTACTGATTTTCAGTGTGGGACTGTTAACATGATTAGAATAGAATTGCTACTCATCATATCCATGAGAAAAATGAATCTGCAATTTAAACTTTCAGATTACCCTAGTCAAGAAAAAGATCTTGAATATTCTTAAGATCTTAGCTCATTTTAATTGAAGGATCATTATGAGGAACAATATCTGCATAAGGGAACTGTCCATTTTTTCATTAGACTTGCCAACTCCCTTAGGGCAATATATTCAGTTGAAATCATGATGGCCTAATCCAGCCCTTTCATCTAAATGATTCTCTTACAACCAACAATCGATTTTTACTTAATGACAGGAAATAGAGGAGCTGGAAGAACTCCACTGGATTGGGAGTCCAGAGTAAAGATATCTCTTGGGACAGCAAGGGGCATTGCACACGTTCATTCTATGGGTGGTCCGAAATTCACTCATGGAAATATCAAGGCCTCAAATGTCCTCCTAAACCAAGATCTTGATGGATGCATCTCTGATTTCGGCCTGACCCCTCTAATGAATGTCCCAGCCACACCATCTCGGGGTGCAGGCTATCGTGCTCCTGAGGTGATTGAAACTCGTAAGCACAGTCATAAATCAGACGTGTATAGTTTTGGTGTCCTCCTCCTTGAGATGCTGACAGGGAAAGCTCCACTCCAGTCACCGGTGCGCGACGATATGGTTGATCTCCCTAGGTGGGTCCAGTCTGTTGTTCGGGAAGAATGGACATCTGAGGTTTTTGATGTCGAGTTGATGAGATTCCAAAACATTGAAGAAGAAATGGTGCAGATGCTGCAAGTTGCCATGGCCTGTGTGGCAAAGGTGCCAGATATGAGGCCCAACATGGATGAAGTTGTTAGAATGATTGAAGAAATCCGGCAATCTGATTCAGAAAACCGGCCATCTTCTGAAGAGAACAAATCCAAAGATTCAAATATGCAGACCCCGTGACTTCCAAAAAAGTTGGAGCTGTTTGAATTCAAGTTTTAATGGCAAGATTGAACTAGTTACATGCAAATGTGACAGTAAGGTTTTATCAAGCATCTTTGGAAACTCACATCCATTTGTGGCTACCTTGAGTGTGAATCTGTCCGATTGTGCCACTTTCTTAGAGATGGTTTTCCATTTCATGATTTGTTGTAATGATTTTTATTCAGTGTTATGAATCAATTGATGTTCTTGATTGAACTTTCAGTGATAGCAATTAGCAAGCCAGATATGCAAAAGCAGAGCTGGCTTATTAGACAATGTGCCTTGGTGTGGAATATTTTTAAAGAGATTGACTGAAAGTTATTTTAAGACCACTTGTTTGCAAAATATATCAATAAGTGTTTTTTATGCCCATTTATTTATTTATTTTTTTTTTGAATATATTTAATCTACTTTTCTTTTTTTCCTAATAAACTCCACAGCCACACCATTTTTTTTCAGTTAGATCAATGGCACTTTTCGAACTCCATTGTAACATCTTCAATTCGGAGATATTCAATTCTGAGATGTTACCAGTAGATGAAAGATCTCATCGTAAAAAGAAAACGTCGCAAGTTCTGTTGTCTACAGTCTGGCGACTCCACTGGGGATAGAGAATCGGCCTCGAAATATTGTCTTGTAATGTTTGGATTTATGTTCTAATTGACCGTGTCTATAGTGGATAAAATGAGGGTTTAATCAAAGGCATTTTGAGGCTAGGTAATTGTTTGGTGTCTTCCTTCATTCACTACCTTTCTAGAAGGAAAAGCTGTGAAGGCACCTATATAGCCATCTACCCGTAGCCTATTGTGATGGACTAATTTGGAGGACTCGTTGTTTATTCCTGACACCAAGCGATAAGAGCCTAAAAGGCTTGGGTATTTAAGTGAGCCTCGCTCCACCCTCCCTCTGGGGAATCTACAACGGGAAATCCATTTGACAGTCAGTCACACACCATAACTCATTGGCACGTACCTTAGTGTATAAAAAAGGGTGCGCTCACTTGGCCGCTCGAACCCTTGATTGGGGAGACCTAGTTGTGGGACATCCTTCGCCGGTGAGAGCCTTTGTCTACACTCTTGCGAACCCACCCATAGACCGGGGTTGTATGGTTAAAGTAACAATTATTTCCTTGAGTATGTGCTTGTGGACCATCCTCATTTGGATGCAGTTGGACTATTGTCAGAAATGCGAACTTGTGGGCCATTTAAACTGGGGCGAGTTCGTACCTTATGACCATTAGGCCCAAAGCTTCTGAAATGTTGATGGGCCATTCTGTAGAAATCATTGTTTGCATTATCTTTATTTTATGCTTGTGTTTGGGAACATCGTCGTTTGGATCCATTTGGACCATTTGTCATGAGATATGAGCTTGTTGGGTCATTTAAACTGGGACAAGAACGTATTTTATGACGATTGGGCCAAAGGCTTCTAAGTGATTGATGGGCCACTTTGTGCTTGTGTTCGGAACATTACCATTTGGAATTAGTTGGGCTCCTTGCCATGAGATGTGAACTCGTTGGGCCATTTAAATTGGGACGAGTTCACTCCTATGACAGTTAGCCCAAAAGCTTCTAAAATGATAACGGGCCGATTTGTCTGAAAATTTTAGTTGATTTAGTATGTTATATATATTACATGCATCACATGCACCTCATGCATACATGCACCATGTTTACCCCCTTTTGTCTTGAAAGCCATCATAGATACACGTTGGTTATGGAAGATGGCAGACTTGTCAAAAGACCGAGCATCCACCAAGAGTACCGGCAGAAGACCTAACCCAACGGGATAGGAAACTCAATCATGCATGCATGCATACACGTAACGTATTTTGCATTCCTTTTTGTGTTTGTTTTATTTTGTATTCACAGGTTTCAACGGAGAAAAAGAGAAAGCGGCAAATGCAAGCCAACCAGAAGCGGCAACAGTACAGTGTCAGCAGTTTTCAGGAATGAATCACAGGGTTGATGCCCATATCAGTATCAGTTGGGGCGAGGCCCATATCAGTATCAGTCTGGGGGCGAGGCCCATATCAGTATCAGTTTAGGGTGAGGCCCATATCAATATCACTTTAGGGCGAGGCCCATATCAGTATTAGTCTGGGGGCGAGGCCCATATCAGTATCAGTCTGGGGGCGAGGCCCATATCAGTATCAGTCTGGGGGCGAGGCCCATATCAGCAGTATCAGTCTGGGGGCGAGGCCCACATCAGTATCAGTCTCGGGGCGAGGCCCATATCAGATTCAGTTTGGGGCGAGGCCCATATCAGTATCAGTTTGAGGCGAGGCCCATATCAATATCAGTTGGGGGCGAGACCCATATCAGTATCAGTTGGGGCGAGGCCCATATCAGTATCAGTCTGGGGGCGAGGCCCATATCAATATCAGTTGGGGCCAAGGCCCATATCAGTATTCCTTGGGGGTGAGGCCCACATCAGTATCAGCTGGGGGCGAGGTCCATATCAGTATCAGTTGAGGGTGAGACCCACATCAGTATCAGCTGGGGGTGAGGCCCACATCAGTATCAGTTTGGGGCGAGGCCCACATCAGTATCAGTTTGGGGCGAGGCCCATATCAATATCAGTCTGGGGGCGAGGCCCATATCAGTATCAGTTGGGGGCGAGGCCCACATCAGTATCAGCATCAGTTTAGGGCCGAGGCCCACATCGGTATCAGCTTGGGGCGAGGCCCACATCAGCATCAGTTTGGGGCCGAGGCCTACATCAATATCAGCTTGGGGGTGAGGCCCACATCAGTATCAGCATCAGTTTAGGGGCTGAGGCCCACATCAGTTTTAGTTTAGGGACGAGTCCCAAGGGCGAGCCCACATCAGCATCAGTTTCGCCGAAAATGGCACTCCGAAAGTGGAACATGGTTAGAAAATGGACTACTTTCACATCTCGCCGAAAGTGGCACTCCAAAAATGGAGCACGGTTCGGAAATGGACCAAGGAAGGCCTAACCCGTCGGAATATGATACATATACATGCATACATATCACATACATGCAATGTTTGTTTTGTGTTCGTAGGTTTGTAGCGGCAAAGACCATCTCATCAAATAACGGTTCAAAAATGAGCCACATTCTCGCACAGCACGGTTCGGAAATGGACCGCTACCACAACAGATGCGGAAAATGGCGCCCCAAAATGGAGCACACATAGCATACGTCGAAAATGGCACTCCAAAATGGAGCACTCACAACAGACGCCGAAAATGGCACTCCAAAATGGAGCACTCACAACAGATGCCGAAAATGGCGCTCCAAAATGGAGCACACACAGCAAACGCCGAAAATGGCACTCCAAAAATGGAGCACCCACAACAGATGCCGAAAATGACGTTCCAAAATGGAGCACACAGCAAATGCCAAAAATGGCGTTCCAAAATGGAACACACACAGCAAATGCCGAAAATGGCGTTCCAAAATGGAGCACACACAGCAAAGGCCAAAAATGGCGTTCCAAAATGGAACACACACAGCAAATGCCAGAAATGGCGCTCCAAAAAGGAGCACACACACAAAAGATGCCGAAAATGGCGCTCTAAAAATGGAGCACGGTTCGGGAATGAACCAGGGGTCGCAGCACCTCACCACCAAATCAACTCAACTCAACACATGGTAAGTCAAGTGGCAGCTGGTGAGCCAGGTAAGTGAAAATGCATTGCATAACTTTGATAGGATCGTCACTGTTACACATTACACAAGTCCCATCAAAGTGGGGGCGAATGTAGGCACTGTTTTTTTGCACATAAGTCCCTATGATGAGTCTCATTTGGAGACACTACCTTTTAAGTCACAGAGATCACG
>SKCR01026561.1:0-122496 GCA_019454045.1 Zanthoxylum bungeanum
TTGAACTTTTGGATTGCAGGATAACATAATTTACATGAACTGTAACCTAGGTTTTCGTATACGAAAAAACTGAATGGTGGCTTCTAAAATAGGGCAGAGGTGTGACTGAGGTAGATTGAAACCCACTAATGCAGAGCTTCTACCTCTAATAAAAAATAAATAAATCCAAAACCTCTTATCAGCATCTGAAACCATAGCTTCATTATCTGCTGGAGGATTTTGCATAGAAAATCTGTCAGCAAGACCGAGGGTAAATTAATACAAGGAAGCTAGCTAGCTTACGCACTACTTGCAGCTGCCCTTGCTCTGGCCACAGATTTGGCATAAAGATCCTCGTACTGTGATGCCGAAGATTCCCAACTCCAATCTATATTCATGTCCTTTTGAACAAGCTGATGCCAACTCGCAGGGTTATTTCTGTAGTGATTAAATGCACGCTCCAAAGCATTGTTGACTCCCTGACAAATTTCAACATTAAATATTAGGATGACAAACAGCCCAGGAGCAGATATGATCAGTAGCCGAAGGACAAACAAACAAAAAGTTTTGTATATGCAATGCTTGAAGAAATATGATTATTACTAACAGCCATAAGAACAAATAACTGTCTAATGCCACTTATATACACATTATTCTCTTTACCTGTTCATCAGGATTCAAAAATGTATATCCATTTCTAAACTGGAGAGGAATTGTGTCATCGTCAACGTCAAATACACTACAGAAGAGAAATTGAGATATCCGGTCAGTATAACTCTTACACCAGATGCAGAGACTCAGTAATTTACCTGTCATTCAGACCTCCAGTTTTTCTTGCAATAGGTACAGAACCATATCTCATTGCTATCATCTGCGGAAAATCATCAAAGGCTTGTGAAAATAATAATAATATTAACAATTGAAATATGTCAATTGCAAAACCGAAGAGTTTGGCTGATATCTTAACCACCAAGGTAACTCAGGCAACCATGGATCACAAGCCACGTCAATGACGTCATCTATACAGTCTTTAAGGTCCAAATGGATTTTTTTTTTTAAATACTTGTACTTTTCAAGGTTTCAATGTTCTGTATGAGGTAGCTTTTGTAATCACTAACCATCTCTTGATTTCTTACAATTCAATTGATGTTCAAGAAGAATTGCTGAGGCAAGAATTGAGGCTGTACCTGTGTAAGGCCACAAGGCTCAAAGATAGATGGGATGATGAATATGTCTGATGCAGCGTAAATGGAGTGGGAAAGAGACTCATCATACTTCAATATCAGCCGGATGTGTTCATGATTCTGAAAATGATTTGCAATGCCCTCAAATTCTCTCTACAGAAGGGGAAAAAGATAAAATTATTATATCAAAGAGTAAAGAAAATCCCTAATCAATTCACTGGAAACATAGTCAGCCCATTGAACAAGAAATATGAAAGTGGGAAGGCTCAGCTTTAAATGGAATCAGTGGCTACAATTAAAAATAAAAGCAACCATCAGTTAGCAGTACTACCGGCAGCAATAACTAATAAAAGTTGCACATATTTAATCTCTCATTTATACATCTTAACGAGAAATACAGGACAATACTAGGATCATCAGTTGCCATTACAATGCATAATCAAGTAATTTCTTCACGAGATTATGGCCAGATCTTATGTGTTACTTGCTCTAGTTCTTGTGAGTTTCCTAAATATTACCTAAATCATTGCATACATGCACGCCAACACTTGCAAATGCAAATACTAAAGGGAAGAAAAGGTGAGAAAAGGGGTAAGGAACGACACTAGCACTATAGTACTAGGCCTTCATAGGCTGTATAAGGTTCGCTTCTTTGTTTACAGTGAGATTCTCATCATTTTCCCACCTTTAACATTAATTGCAAATTAGGATTATGTGTTTCAGGGAAAAAAGTTTAAATTGAACGCACCTGAATGTGTGGCACTGGGCTTGAACCAAGAAGTATAAATTGTCCACCCAGCTCCAACGTTCGATATATTGCATGTCTAATAAGATGCACACCTTTCTGTGGCACCAATCTTGTTATGCATCCAACCTATTAAATGAGAAGTCAAACAGTTGCAAGAGTGCAAGTAAAATTGTAGATACTATACCAGAGCAGAAAGGCTGATATGGTCATACATGTACATCAGTACATAACATAAACTTTTAACGGGAAAGAAATTTTATGTGCAGAGGATGCAGGGCGTTAACAGAAGAAATTAATGAGGAAAAAGAAAAATGCATTTGAAACCAAAAGAATTTCTTGAAAGCATAATCTTTTAAGTATCTATTACTTAGCAAGACATGTCATGCTCAGTCCCAATCTTAGGCATAATCTGCATATAGCTCGGGCATAATACCACTATATTAATTATATATACATATTTACATACATATATACACACGAAAGCAGGTATGTGATTGAAGATTTCATCTTGTGATATTCCAACAGATGAATGACTTAAAATGCAGGTGCTATAGTAAAGAAATCTTTCCAGGATAAAAAATTTCCATGACCGATGCATAATGTAGGGCCCAATGTGGGGGATGAGATCATTTATTATACTTTTCAAGAATTAGATATTTTAGCAACAAAATGTGCAGCATACATTCTAATAGAATGTAAGTAGCAACTAAGTTGAAAACTTTACCAATGGCTGCCTTGCATCTGCAGAAGAAAGTCCAAGATGCTTTCTCATGGCTTCTTTATTTTCGGTTTTTCCTTGAAGGTTATTAGCATTGTACTGGACTTTGAGAAAAGTATCGGTGGCTGGATTCCATGCATCAGTATCAATCCCATTTAGAATTCCAACAAACTTTTTGGAGTGAAAATTGAGTGTTGAATGGAGGCCTCGTCCTCCCTGTAAAACATAATACAAAACAAAGACATTTCACTGAATACAAAGAACATGGGAGCACTGGTATCTATAACAAGATGCTTAGAGACACTAGATAGTTACTTCTAGCAATCCAGAGTATATAGTGTTAAAAATCTAATTCCATCCTTATCATTAAACATCCGTACCTCAGCAGTCCGCACCTCTTGTGCATAGGAGGGTGACACTGTTGTTACAATATTAGAGAACACAATTGCACCCTGCAAAAAAAAAAAAAAAAAAATTTAAACAAACAAATAAATAACTAAATAAAAAAGTGAAGGAAAAGGTGAAAATGTTTCCCTGAGGAATAATGTAATCATCACCGGAACAATCATTCTCATATTTAATAGGTGATAATGTAATTATCACTGGAAAAATCATTCTCATACTTTAATAGGATTGATCCTGTCATGGGCTGAATTGTCCTGCATTCTGTCTGGTCTATTTAGCTGCTGGACATCAAGACCACATGATGCCAATTCTTTTGCAGGTGCAGTCCCTTGGTACTCAAAGTTGTGGCAAGTAAAACAAATTCGAGCAGAATTCAATCCTTTTGGGGCATATAAATCCCAATAGAGTGGTGCCTAGAAAAGCAACAACAATTTTATCCTTAACAAAATTAATAGGCAGGTGCTTTAAGAAAACTTAAAGTCAACGACAAAATTCCAAATTGACCATACAACAAAAGCTGTCTGCCAATCATGGCAGTGAATGATGTCCGGTTTCTTGCCAGCTTGAAGAAGCAACTCAAGAGCAGCACGGCTAAAAATGAAAAACGCCTGAAATCATCATGCTCTTCCATAAAATTGTCCCCTCCAGAAGAACTTATCAGGATGATGAGGCTCAATGAAGTAAACGGGAAGACCTGCAGCCCTAGCTGGGTGGTCAGAATTCACTGTTTTATATCACTTATCACACAAGCCAAATTAACAAAATTACTAACCTTCTATCGTGCCAACCCAGACTTATTTTTGCATAGTTTTCCCATCAAAATATGACTCTACCACCACATCTAACGCCTGTATAAAGTAAATGTATTATCTCAAACATTCATAAGTCCAAGCTGCTCAATGACCAAGTTAGTTACATACCCTCAATCATTAATACGATCAGACTGCATGCAATCATACTTTGGAAGGACAATCTCCACAAGGTGACCCCTCTTCTGTAGTGCTTTACCAAGACCAGCCACAACATCTCCCAAACCACCAACCTTAAAAGTGGAAGCAATTAAAATTTCTCAAGAACATTATGATAAGTTCAAAGTAACGATATAAAAAAGAGAAAAGAAAGCTTACCTTAGCAACTGGTGCCATCTCTGCTGCAATATGAATGACATGCAATCCTGACTAAAATTCAACAAAGCAATAAATTAAACAAGAGCAGTAATTCACTGAAACTCATTAAAACAAAAATTATACCTAGTTGACGATGCTGTCAACTTTAGAAATGTAGATATAGCTTCACGCTCATGTCTTTTCCTTGCATTCCATGTAAGCATCAACGAATACGTCCCTCTCTTCCAGACCATATCTCTTAACACGCTTTGCTTCACTGGTTGATATTTTCTTCTCAAGCAACCAGCCATCAAAATAATAAGCAATAAACGGCTCCAAAATTCCCCAAGGCATATCATCCACAGGTTCATCTACGGCCCTTTTCTTGCTTTCTTCTTTCAGACTATTAAGGGTATCTTGAATTCCTTCACAGATTCTTGAAATAATTGAACATAAGAATGAATCTCTTCATCAGACCTTTGAAGATGCTCCTCCAATAATTTTTATCTTTCCCTGCATTAGCTCATTATATTGCTGCATTTTCTCTGAGTAAATTGTAGACATTAGCTTCATCAAGAGATTCTTCCAACTTATCTACTTTCTTTCGGAGCTCCTTGGTTTTGCTGTAACACTGAAATAGCTTGATCAGCCTGTTTAGTTGCCTTATCCAGCAATCCTTGCAAATTTTCTACTTCTCATACAATCCTTGCATTCAACTTTTTTAGAGTAGACATTTGCAACACCTTCTTGAGAGTAGACAATTTAGATTCTAATCTTTCAAAGATGACCCCAAGGATGACGTTCCTTTTCCACATTACCACACATCACGCGCATCTGTATCCTTGACATTATTAAGCTCTGCCTTAAGTGCTTCTACATCATTCTTCAGGGATAGATTCCTGTCCTCAACAAATCAAGCTCCTTGGCTAAGAGAACGAATTCCACTATTATTCACCACGAGGTTCTCATTTGCAACTTTATTTTGATTTTTTTATAAATATCCAGCTCACTAGTTTCAGAAACACCCTATGAGTCAATTCTTCCCGTAGCTTCTGTACGGATCTTCCAAGAGTCCACATGTATCTTTTCTTGGGAAGCAACTCTAATCCGTGCATCAGTTTCGGCAATCTCATCTCCAATACATTAATCTCTCCTGCAGCGCCTCCTTTTCGCCTAGAATATGGTGAAGATCTTCAAGCGCTTTTAACCGTGCTTGGTTGAGAAGGAGGATATCTGAAAGATATGTATAGTGAGCCAAATCATACACGCACATACCCTCCATAAATTGATAACAAAACACTAAACCAAGAAACCAACACACTATAATTAATTACTTTTCTCAGCATTTCTTATCATGCTTATCAGATTATCTAGTTGAGAAGTTGAAAGCTCTCTCCACCTTCACCATTTACACCTGCGAGAAAGAATTTGCATTGCTTCGACTATTCATATCAAATGAAGTCTACAACTACCAACCAAAGTTTCATTACAAAATAGAAAATACAAATCAAACTAAACTAAAATATTATCCACAAGTTATCATTTAATCAAGAAATAACACAGCAATAAAATTTAAATCTAGATTACTGATGTACCAAAGGCTTCTTAAGCTCAGGCACAATTACACTGCCCAAGTTTCGTTCTTCAGTATGCTTCACATCAATTGGCTCACTATCTGTCAAAGCACTTTCAGATTCAGAATCCTCATCACTACTTGGCACCAAATCTGCATTCGTTGGCTGCTGCTGCTGATCAGGTGAGCCTTTCTTCACTTGCTGTTTCTTCTGCTGTGAACTGAATCAATTTTTTATTTTTTTTTACAATTGAATGCAAATCAGTTTTATTAAAATTTAATCCAATCAAGGAGATCGAGAAAGAGAAAAGCAACGTACCTGAAACTAGAGTGTCGCGTTTTGCAAGAAGCAGGGAGTAAACGACGAGAGGAAAAAAGCAATCGGACATTTAAGTGCTTATTTTTGTTGTTACTATTTTTAGAGTTGAAATCGATTACAAAAGGCCTTATGAAAGAAGTTGAAAGCTTCGAAGCCATGAAATGAATTGACTTGGACTCTATCAAGAACCAGAAGCTGAGGTTCGTTTCTCTCTCTCTCTGTCCTAATAGAGAGAATAAGTGCTTCCTTCGGAACAATGACTTTCAAAAAAGTGCTTATAAATCTGCTTTTACTCGTGATCCCTCAGTCCTCATAGTTCAGATTTTAAAAATAATATGACGGTACGTGCTAGTGTCTGACTCGATGGCGCGCCTCTCAAATTATCCTGATCAAACCCGCTGGATGAATATGCGGGTCCCAATTATGTGGATTGATCGAACGGGTAATTGTGGCCCGTGATTGTGTTTCTTCTAGGATCGTTTGATTTGATTAAAAAGATCTGATGGATTATGAAATCAAAATTAATACAAAAACAAATAAAATTATTTATTGTTTTTTGATTTTATTCTAATTTTTATGGATGTATCATTACTATATAAAAGGGCAGCACAGCACTTACCAAGTTCTGAAGCAACGTATTAAATACGCCTAAATAAATTATTTTACAGTATTGCTTCGTTAGCAGAGAAAACTATTCCCAATAATTTGTACGTGATTAAAAATAGAAGCTCTGAATGTCAAATCGGATTGTTATTAAAAAAAAAACAATAATAATATACAAGTACCAAATTTCAGTATCCTGAAATGGGACATATAAAATTCCTCTTAACAGAGAGAATTTGAAATTAGAATTTTTGTTTTGGGTGGGATTTGAATAAATTGATCATAAAATAATAAAAAAAAATTATTTTAGTAGTAGGAGGTATTTATAGAAAATTAATAATTGAAGAAATTATGGGTTTTTTTTTTCAAAAATTTGGCTTTATATTTAAAAAATGGGGATTTTTGAAATTTATAAGTTAGAAAAGTAATTTATAAAAATTAGGCTATGTTAAGGTTAGCATTCAAAATCGAGGCGTGATATTAGGGAAAAACAAGGTTTAAATAAAACACTCTTAAATGCTCAGGACGTTCTTACACCCAAACCCCCCTTTATATCAATTTCTGGCTTATTGAAATATATTCTAAATGCAAGCAAATAATTAAACTATGCCCGACATCTTTATGTTGAACATAGTTTTACCTATTGTTGGAAAAAATGCTTATGAGTAAGCATTTTGAGGCTCAATTTTAAGCATGGTCCACTTCGTGTTAGTGGTTGTTATTGAATGATTCGGATACTCCTCCGTGAGTACTTCGAAATGGTATATTCATATGCTTAAAATGGTGCTTGGGTGAATGAGAAATTGTTGCTCAAAGTTCACCCATTGGTGTTGGAAAATAAAGAAAATTAAGCTTGTCCCATATGGGAAAGCTATAGAGTGAATATTATGCTTATATATGATTGCTCATATGTAGATGGGTAAGAGTTATAAGGATAGAGGCTCTCTCTACGTGCGCGCGGGGGGGGGGGGGGGTGCAAATCAAATCCGAATCAAGCTTGGCTCGTGTGCACCCGCGTGTCCTGCGTACACGAATGCCGGACCAAATTGAGCGGGCCTGGCCCAGCCAATTTTTGATGTCTCTTTATTTTTTCCAAGCCTTTTTATGTTCCATAACAGTTGAATCAATGACAATTAATCAACTTTGTGGTTACAATTTGAGATTAATGACATTAATCACTTGATGGTTACAACAAGTGTAAAGCCTCTCATTGATGAAACTTAAATTGGCAAGTAGTGTTTTCGTTTTTTTTAGAATGATATACATACACCAAGAGAAAATTGTCATTACGAAAATCTTTTGAGAGAGAGTTCAAGCACATCAGTTGTTCGTTGAAGTCGGACTTGGTGGTGCCCAATTTCGTCTATTTTTCCGTTGCATCCTGGGAAACAGACGTCTCGCGCTCTACTGCACCGATCGGTAGGGGACGAATTTGTTTTAAGGAGATTGTTGCCACATCAACAAGCCTCGGAATTCTTCCTGTTGCTGATCCGTGCCTTATTCTCAACTCACTGCCTGCATTGTCTTCTATTTTATTTGTATTGTTGATTACTGTATCATTTTGTTAATTGTACTTTTGTTTCAGTTTACTGTCTGTTCAAAGTCCGTTGTAAGACACAGTAAACAAATAAGTTGTAATAGTCTTAAAACAAATTCGCTCTGTGGATATGGAAAACAGTCCAAACACAGTAGATGTTCTGGCAGCCCCTGTGGTTGGGCAGAATATTGTGGCAGCCCCCGTGGCTGGCCAAAGTGCAGTGGCAGCCTCTTCGGCTGGCCAACTTGCTTCAGCCTCTGGGCTAATATGGCAGCCGCTGTGGCTAGCCAAGGTGTTGCAGCCTCTGTGGCTAGACAACCTGTTGGACATGTGAGCCATGTCAATCCTGCTGCAGAAAAACCTGAAAAATTCAGTGGACAGAATTTTAAACGGTGGCAACAGAAAATGTTTTTCTACTTGACCACTTTGAACCTTGCGAGGTTTCTAAAGGAAGATGCTCCTGACCCGTGGAGGGTGAGATTGATATCCAAGTGATCACTGCGATCGATGCTTGGAAACATTCTGAATTCCTATGTAGGAATTATGTGCTAAATGGGCTGAGTGATTCCTTGTACAGTGTGTATGCCGGGATGAAAACAGCAAAAGGGCTTTGGGAATCTTTAGACCGAAAATATAAAACTGAGGATGCCGGTACTAAGAAATTTGTCGTAGGCCGTTTCCTAGATTTTAAGATGATTGATTCCAAAACTGTGTTAAGTCAAGTACAAGAATTGCAAATTATTCTAGCAGAAATTCATGCTGAGGGGATGGTTTTAAGTGAAACATTCCAAGTAGCCTCGATAATTGAAAAACTACCACCTGGTTGGAAAGATTTCAAGAATTATCTAAAGCATAAGCGAAAAGAAATGAGCATTGAAGACTTGGTTCTTAAGCTTAGAATTGAGGAAGATTACAGAGTATCTGACAAGAGGGAATAACTCATGAGGCCAAAGCAAATGTTGTTGAACATGGCCATAAGAACAAGAACCCAAGAAAAAGGGTCAAAGATGGGCCCTCAAGGAGGAGTTTCCAAGAAATCCAAATTTCAAGGAAATGCTTCAATTGTGACAAAATGGGTCACAAGTCTTCTGAGTGCAGACTGCCGAAGAAGAAAAAGAATCAAGAGGCTAATGTGATGGAAAACATGACTCAAGATGTTTCAGACAAACCTTTCAGCTGTGGTTTCTGAGGTGAATCTGGTGGGTTCTAACCCAAGAGAGTGGTGGATTGACACTGGTGCCACTCGACATGTGTGCTCGGACAAGAGCATGTTTTCTTCATTTGAGCCTACTGGTAATGGGGAAAAATTATACATGGGAAATTCAGCAACATCTGAGATTGAAGGTCAAGGCAAGGTGATTCTGAAGATGACCTCTGGGAAAGAGTTGACTTTGAACAACGTTCTGTATGTACCAGAAATACGGAAGAATCTTGTGTCTGGATCACTTCTGAACAAGCATGGATTCCGGATGGTGTTCGAGTCTGATAAAGTAGTTTTAACTAAAAATGGGATGTATGTGGGAAAAGGGTATGTAACTGATGGGCTCTTTAAGCTCAATGTAATGGTTGTTAAACCTAAGAATATCAATAAAGCTAGTTCTTCTGCTTATATTGTTGAGTACTCTAATCTATGGCATGGTAGATTAGGACATGTTAATTTTAATTCATTACGGAAATTAATTAACATGAACCACATTCCAAATTTTAAAATTGATAACAAACATAAGTGTGATACTTGTGTTGAGGCAAAACTAACTAGATCATCTTTTCATAGTATTGAAAGAAACTCTGAACCACTTGATCTTATTCATACCGATGTATGTGATTTTAATTCAATACAATCAAGAGGTGGTAATAAATATTTTATTACCTTTATTGATGATTGCACGAGATTTTGCTATGTGTATTTGATGAAAAGTAAGGACGAAGCTATAGAGAAATTTATTCTCTATAAGAATGAAGTTGAGAACCAACTGAATAAAAGAATTAAGGAGTTAAGAAGTGATCGTGGTGGTGAGTATGTTTTTCCTTTTGAATCACTTTGTGAACAAAATGGAATCATACATCAAACCACAGCTCCTTATTCACCTCAATCCAATGGGATTGCAGAACGGAAGAATCGTACCTTGAAAGAGATGATGAACGCTATGTTAATCAGCTCTGGTTTACCTCAGAATATGTGGGGAGAAGCTGTTTTATCAGCTAATTACCTTTTAAATAAGGTACCACGGAAAGATGCAGGGAAAACTCCTTATGAGATGTGGAAAGGAAGAGCACCTTCCTACAAATTTCTACGAGTGTGGGGGTGTCTTGCCAAGGTAGTTATTCCTCCACCTAAAAAGGTGAAGATAGGACCAAAAACTGTTGATTGTATTTTCATAGGATATGCGCATAACAGTAATGCTTATCGATTTCTTGTGCATGAGTCTAATATACCAGATATTCACAAGAATACGATAATGGAGTCGAGGAATGCATCCTTTTTCGAACACGTTTTTCCTTGTAAAACTAATTCGAATTCAAATGTACACAAACGGGTACATGAGACTATCATTGAAGATAGTCAGGACCGAGAACAAATAAATGTTCCGGAGGATCAACAAGTTGTTGAACTTGAACCAAGACGTAGCAAAAGAGCTAGAACGGAAAAATCATTTGGTCCAGATTTTTTGACATTTTTGCTAGAAAATGATCCTCAAAGCTATAACGAAGCTGTAAGGTCAGTTGATGGTGCTTTGTGGAAAGATGCCATCAATAGTGAAATTGAATCCATCTTACAAAATCACACATGGGAGTTAGTGGATCTTCCTTCAGGATGTAAACCGTTAGGGTCCAAGTGGATTTTCAAAAAGAAAATGAAGGCAGATGGATCAATTGACAAGTACAAAGCAAGACTTGTAATTAAAGGTTACAGACAACGTGAAGGTCTTGATTACTTTGATACTTATTCTCCTGTAACGAGAATAAATTCCATAAGGATGATACTAGCAATTGCAGCTTTGCGCAATCTTGAGGTACATCAGATGGATGTGAAAACAGCCTTTCTGAATGGAGATTTAGATGAAGAAATCTACATGGAACAACCTGAAGGCTTTATAGCTCCAGGACAAGGAAAGAAAGTCTGTAAGTTAGTTAAATCTCCTTGTATGGATTGAAACAAGCTCCGAAACAGTGGCATAAAAAGTTTGATGATACCATGTTGGCAAATGGTTTCAAAATCAATGAATGTGATAAATGCATTTATGTCAGAGAGACAGAAGTTGGCTATGTCATTTTATGTCTCTACGTTGATGACATATTGATTGTCGGGAGTAATATTAAAATGGTGAAATCTACCAAGAATATGCTAAAATCTAAGTTTGACATGAAAGACATGGGTCTAGCAGATGTCATTCTAGGAATAAAGATCTCGAGAAGTTCAGATGGACTTATTCTTGATCAGTCGCACTATGTGGACAAGATTCTTGGTAAATTCAACAATGATGATTCTGCTGTGGCTAGAACTCCTTTAGATGTGAGTCTACACCTATCAAAGAATAGGGGAGATGGTATATCTCAAGTAGAATACTCTAGAGTTATCGGGAGTTTGATGTACCTATCGAGTTGTACAAGGCCTGATATAGCCTGTACAGTAAACAAGCTCAGCAGATATACGAGTAATCCAGGGGTTGATCACTGGAAAGCAATAGTGAGAGTACTTAGGTACTTACGTTTTACTCGTAATTATGGGTTGCACTATCATAGATATCCAGCTGTAGTCGAAGGATACAGTGATGCTAATTGGATATCTGATATGAAAGACTCAAAGTCTACCAGTGGCTATGTGTTTACACTAGCAGGTGCAGCTATATCGTGGAAATCCTCCAAACAGACTGTGATAGCCAGATCTACAATGGAATCAGAATTCATTGCATTAGACAAGTGTGCTGAAGAAGCAGAATGGCTTCGAAATTTTCTAGAGGATATTCCAAGTTGGCCTAAGCCAGTGCCAGCAATTTGCATTCATTGCGATAGTCAATCTGCAATTGGAAGGGCACATAACAATATGTATAATGGTAAGTCTAGACATATTCGTCGTAGACACAATACCGTTAGACAGTTACTCTCTACTGGAGTTATTTCGATTGACTATGTAAAGTCAAAGGATAACATTGCGGATCCGCTAACCAAGGGTTAAATAGAGAGTTGGTGGTGAAATCATCGAGGGGAATGGGACTAAAGCCCATTAGATAAATGTTTATTACAAGGACAACCCAACCTTGTTGACTGGAGATCCCAAGATCTAGGTTCAATGGGACAACCTACTCGTAAAAGACATAATTGGTTCACTGTGGGGGGTTTACCCTCTAGTCCATTCCTATGGTGAAATGAAATAGTGATGCTCGTATGGATTGAGGTTAAGCAAAGGCTTTTAATGATTCTTATGCGTCGGGAATCCGAGCAGAGTATTACGAGATGCTCTTAAATAAGAAATCACCTATGTGAGAGAGAAGTGGGGCCGCTTCAAAGGGAATTGTATGGGGCTCAATTCTTAGAAACTCTTGCAGAACCAGGTTGATGTTCATGGCCAAAATGAACATAATAATGAGAACTCAGATGTGTTAGGTTAAATATCTGTGTGATATATATTCTCCATTTACATGAACGGCAGTACAGTTCAATGACATCGCGTCCACTGTCAGCCAGTAAATGAGATATATTTTCACAAGGGAAGGTTCAAAGGCTGAGGCCTACCTATCCTATGCAGGTGTTGAACCGTTGAACTCTTCTAGGTCAAAATAAAATGTTTTATAAAATAATTTTATTCGACGTTTTTTGCCAATTTCATTCATGTGGGGGATTGTTGGAAAAAATGCTTATGAGTAAGCATTTTGAGGCTCAATTTTAAGCATGGTCCACTTCGTGTTAGTGGTTGTTATTGAATGATTCGGATACTCCTCCGTGAGTACTTCGAAATGGTATATTCATATGCTTAAAATGGTGCTTGGGTGAATGAGAAATTGTTGCTCAAAGTTCACCCATTGGTGTTGGAAAATAAAGAAAATTAAGCTTGTCCCATATGGGAAAGCTATAGAGTGAATATTATGCTTATATATGATTGCTCATATGTAGATGGGTAAGAGTTATAAGGATAGAGGCTCTCTCTACGTGCGCGCGGGGGGGGGGGGGGGTGCAAATCAAATCCGAATCAAGCTTGGCTCGTGTGCACCCGCGTGTCCTGCGTACACGAATGCCGGACCAAATTGAGCGGGCCTGGCCCAGCCAATTTTTGGATGTCTCTTTATTTTTTCCAAGCCTTTTTATGTTCCATAACAGTTGAATCAATGACAATTAATCAACTTTGTGGTTACAATTTGAGATTAATGATATTAATCAACTTGATGGTTACAACAAGTGTAAAGCCTCTCATTGATGAAACTTAAATGGGCATGTTATTTTCTTTTAATATAGTAGTGTTTTCGTTTTTTTAGAATGAATACATTACACACAAGAGAAAATTGTCATTATGAAAATCTTTTGAGAGAGAGTTCAAGCACATCAGTTGTTCGTTGAAGTCGGACTTGGTGGTGCCCAATTTCGTCTATTTTTCCGTTGCATCCTGGGAAACAGACGTCTCGCGCTCTACTGCACCACCGATCGGTAGGGGACGAATTTGTTTTAAGGAGATTGTTGCCACATCAACAAGCCTCGGAATTCTTCCTGTTGCTGATCCGTGCCTTATTCTCAACTCACTGCCTGCAATTGTCTTCTATTTTATTTGTATTGTTGATTACTGTATCATTTTGTTAATTGTACTTTTTGTTCAGTTTACTGTCTGTTCAAAGTCCGTTGTAAGAACACAGTAAACAAATAAGTTGTAATAGTCTTAAAACAAATTCGCTCTGTGGATATGGAAAACAGTCCAAACACAGTAGATGTTCTGGCAGCCCCTGTGGTTGGGCAGAATATTGTGGCAGCCCCCGTGGCTGGCCAAAGTGCAGTGGCAGCCTCTTCGGCTGGCCAACTTGCTTCAGCCTCTGGGCCTAATATGGCAGCCGCTGTGGCTAGCCAAGGTGTTGCTGCCTCTGTGGCTAGACAACCTGTTGGACATGTGAGCCATGTCAATACTGCTGCAGAAAAACCTGAAAAATTCAGTGGACAGAATTTTAAACGGTGGCAACAGAAAATGTTTTTCTACTTGACCACTTTGAACCTTGCGAGGTTTCTAAAGGAAGATGCTCCTGAACCCGTGGAGGGTGAGATTGATATCCAAGTGATCACTGCGATCGATGCTTGGAAACATTCTGAATTCCTATGTAGGAATTATGTGCTAAATGGGCTGAGTGATTCCTTGTACAGTGTGTATGCCGGGATGAAAACAGCAAAAGGGCTTTGGGAATCTTTAGACCGAAAATATAAAACTGAGGATGCCGGTACTAAGAAATTTGTCGTAGGCCGTTTCCTAGATTTTAAGATGATTGATTCCAAAACTGTGTTAAGTCAAGTACAAGAATTGCAAATTATTCTAGCAGAAATTCATGCTGAGGGGATGGTTTTAAGTGAAACATTCCAAGTAGCCTCGATAATTGAAAAACTACCACCTGGTTGGAAAGATTTCAAGAATTATCTAAAGCATAAGCGAAAAGAAATGAGCATTGAAGACTTGGTTCTTAAGCTTAGAATTGAGGAAGATTACAGAGTATCTGACAAGAGGGAATAACTCATGAGGCCAAAGCAAATGTTGTTGAACATGGCCATAAGAACAAGAACCTCAAGAAAAAAGGGTCAAAGATGGGCCCTCAAGGAGGAGTTTCCAAGAAATCCAAATTTCAAGGAAAATGCTTCAATTGTGACAAAATGGGTCACAAGTCTTCTGAGTGCAGACTGCCGAAGAAGAAAAAGAATCAAGAGGCTAATGTGATGGAAAACATGACTCAAGATGTTTCAGACATTAACCTTTCAGCTGTGGTTTCTGAGGTGAATCTGGTGGGTTCTAACCCAAGAGAGTGGTGGATTGACACTGGTGCCACTCGACATGTGTGCTCGGACAAGAGCATGTTTTCTTCATTTGAGCCTACTGGTAATGGGGAAAAATTATACATGGGAAATTCAGCAACATCTGAGATTGAAGGTCAAGGCAAGGTGATTCTGAAGATGACCTCTGGGAAAGAGTTGACTTTGAACAATGTTCTGTATGTACCAGAAATACGGAAGAATCTTGTGTCTGGATCACTTCTGAACAAGCATGGATTCCGGATGGTGTTCGAGTCTGATAAAGTAGTTTTAACTAAAAATGGGATGTATGTGGGAAAAGGGTATGTAACTGATGGGCTCTTTAAGCTCAATGTAATGGTTGTTAAACCTAAGAATATCAATAAAGCTAGTTCTTCTGCTTATATTGTTGAGTACTCTAATCTATGGCATGGTAGATTAGGACATGTTAATTTTAATTCATTACGGAAATTAATTAACATGAACCACATTCCAAATTTTAAAATTGATAACAGACATAAGTGTGATACTTGTGTTGAGGCAAAACTAACTAGATCATCTTTTCATAGTATTGAAAGAAACTCTGAACCACTTGATCTAATTCATACCGATGTATGTGATTTTAATTCAATACAATCAAGAGGCGGTAATAAATATTTTATTACCTTTATTGATGATTGCACGAGATTTTGCTATGTGTATTTGATGAAAAGTAAGGACGAAGCTATAGAGAAATTTATTCTCTATAAGAATGAAGTTGAGAACCAACTGAATAAAAGAATTAAGGAGTTAGGAAGTGATCGTGGTGGTGAGTATGTTTTTCCTTTTGAATCACTTTGTGAGCAAAATGGAATCATACATCAAACCACAGCTCCTTATTCACCTCAATCCAATGGGATTGCAGAACGGAAGAATCGTACCTTGAAAGAGATGATGAACGCTATGTTAATCAGCTCTGGTTTACCTCAGAATATGTGGGGAGAAGCTGTTTTATCAGCTAATTACCTTTTAAATAAGGTACCACGGAAAGATGCAGGGAAAACTCCTTATGAGATGTGGAAAGGAAGAGCACCTTCCTACAAATTTCTACGAGTGTGGGGGTGTCTTGCCAAGGTAGTTATTCCTCCACCTAAAAAGGTGAAGATAGGACCAAAAACTGTTGATTGTATTTTCATAGGATATGCGCATAACAGTAATGCTTATCGATTTCTTGTGCATGAGTCTAATATACCAGATATTCACAAGAATACGATAATGGAGTCGAGGAATGCATCCTTTTTCGAACACGTTTTTCCTTGTAAAACTAATTCGAATTCAAATGTACACAAACGGGTACATGAGACTATCATTGAAGATAGTCAGGACCGAGAACAAATAAATGTTCCGGAGGATCAACAAGTTGTTGAACTTGAACCAAGACGTAGCAAAAGAGCTAGAACGGAAAAATCATTTGGTCCAGATTTTTTGACATTTTTGCTAGAAAATGATCCTCAAAGCTATAACGAAGCTGTAAGGTCAGTTGATGGTGCTTTGTGGAAAGATGCCATCAATAGTGAAATTGAATCCATCTTACAAAATCACACATGGGAGTTAGTGGATCTTCCTTCAGGATGTAAACCGTTAGGGTCCAAGTGGATTTTCAAAAAGAAAATGAAGGCAGATGGATCAATTGACAAGTACAAAGCAAGACTTGTAATTAAAGGTTACAGACAACGTGAAGGTCTTGATTACTTTGATACTTATTCTCCTGTAACGAGAATAAATTCCATAAGGATGATACTAGCAATTGCAGCTTTGCGCAATCTTGAGGTACATCAGATGGATGTGAAAACAGCCTTTCTGAATGGAGATTTAGATGAAGAAATCTACATGGAACAACCTGAAGGCTTTATAGCTCCAGGACAAGAAAGAAAGTCTGTAAGTTAGTTAAATCCTTGTATGGATTGAAACAAGCTCCGAAACAGTGGCATAAAAAGTTTGATGATACCATGTTGGCAAATGGTTTCAAAATCAATGAATGTGATAAATGCATTTATGTCAGAGAGACAGAAGTTGGCTATGTCATTTTATGTCTCTACGTTGATGACATATTGATTGTCGGGAGTAATATTAAAATGGTGAAATCTACCAAGAATATGCTAAAATCTAAGTTTGACATGAAAGACATGGGTCTAGCAGATGTCATTCTAGGAATAAAGATCTCGAGAAGTTCAGATGGACTTATTCTTGATCAGTCGCACTATGTGGACAAGATTCTTGGTAAATTCAACAATGATGATTCTGCTGTGGCTAGAACTCCTTTAGATGTGAGTCTACACCTATCAAAGAATAGGGGAGATGGTATATCTCAAGTAGAATACTCTAGAGTTATCGGGAGTTTGATGTACCTATCGAGTTGTACAAGGCCTGATATAGCCTGTACAGTAAACAAGCTCAGCAGATATACGAGTAATCCAGGGGTTGATCACTGGAAAGCAATAGTGAGAGTACTTAGGTACTTACGTTTTACTCGTAATTATGGGTTGCACTATCATAGATATCCAGCTGTAGTCGAAGGATACAGTGATGCTAATTGGATATCTGATATGAAAGACTCAAAGTCTACCAGTGGCTATGTGTTTACACTAGCAGGTGCAGCTATATCGTGGAAATCCTCCAAACAGACTGTGATAGCCAGATCTACAATGGAATCAGAATTCATTGCATTAGACAAGTGTGCTGAAGAAGCAGAATGGCTTCGAAATTTTCTAGAGGATATTCCAAGTTGGCCTAAGCCAGTGCCAGCAATTTGCATTCATTGCGATAGTCAATCTGCAATTGGAAGGGCACATAACAATATGTATAATGGTAAGTCTAGACATATTCGTCGTAGACACAATACCGTTAGACAGTTACTCTCTACTGGAGTTATTTCGATTGACTATGTAAAGTCAAAGGATAACATTGCGGATCCGCTAACCAAAGGGTTAAATAGAGAGTTGGTGGTGAAATCATCGAGGGGAATGGGACTAAAGCCCATTAGATAAATGTTTATTACAAAGGACAACCCAACCTTGTTGACTGGAGATCCCAAGATCTAGGTTCAATGGGACAACCTACTCGTAAAAGACATAATTGGTTCACTGTGGGGGGTTTACCCTCTAGTCCATTCCTATGGTGAAATGAAATAGTGATGCTCGTATGGATTGAGGTTAAGCAAAGGCTTTTAATGATTCTTATGCGTCGGGAATCCGAGCAGAGTATTACGAGATGCTCTTAAATAAGAAATCACCTATGTGAGAGAGAAGTGGGGCCGCTTCAAAGGGAATTGTACGGGGCTCAATTCTTAGAAACTCTTGCAGAACCAGGTTGATGTTCATGGCCAAAATGAACATAATAATGAGAACTCAGATGTGTTAGGTTAAATCTGTGTGATATATGTTCTCCATTTACATGAACGGCAGTACAGTTCAATGACATCGCGTCCACTGTCAGCCAGTAAATGAGATATATTTTCACAAGGGAAGGTTCAAAGGCTGAGGCCTACCTATCTTATGCAGGTGTTGAACCGTTGAACTCTTCTAGGTCAAAATAAAATGTTTTATAAAATAATTTTATTCGACGTTTTTCGCCAATTTCATTCATGTGGGGGATTGTTGGAAAAAAGCTTATGATAAGCATTTTGAGGCTCAATTTTAAGCATGGTCCACTTCGTGTTAGTGGTTGTTATTGAATGATTCGGATACTCCTCCGTGAGTACTTCGAAATGGTATATTCATATGCTTAAAATGGTGCTTGGGTGAATGAGAAATTGTTGCTCAAAGTTCACCCATTGGTGTTGGAAAATAAAGAAAATTAAGCTTGTCCCATATGGGAAAGCTATAGAGTGAATATTATGCTTATATATGATTGCTCATATGTAGATGGGTAAGAGTTATAAGGATAGAGGCTCTCTCTACGTGCGCGCGGGGGGGGGGGGGGGTGCAAATCAAATCCGAATCAAGCTTGGCTCGTGTGCACCCGCGTGTCCTGCGTACACGAATGCCGGACCAATTGAGCGGGCCTGGCCCAGCCAATTTTTGGATGTCTCTTTATTTTTTCCAAGCCTTTTTATGTTCCATAACAGTTGAATCAATGACAATTAATCAACTTTGTGGTTACAATTTGAGATTAATGATATTAATCAACTTGATGGTTACAACAAGTGTAAAGCCTCTCATTGATGAAACTAAATTGGCATTTATTTTCTTTTAATATAGTAGTGTTTTCGTTTTTTTTAGAATGATATACATTACACACAAGAGAAAATTGTCATTACGAAAATCTTTTGAGAGAGAGTTCAAGCACATCAGTTGTTCGTTGAAGTCGGACTTGGTGGTGCCCAATTTCGTCTATTTTTCCGTTGCATCCTGGGAAACAGACGTCTCGCGCTCTACTGCACCGATCGGTAGGGGACGAATTTGTTTTAAGGAGATTGTTGCCACATCAACAAGCCTCGGAATTCTTCCTGTTGCTGATCCGTGCCTTATTCTCAACTCACTGCCTGCAATTGTCTTCTATTTTATTTGTATTGTTGATTACTGTATCATTTTGTTAATTGTACTTTTGTGTTCAGTTTACTGTCTGTTCAAAGTCCGTTGTAAGAACACAGTAAACAAATAAGTTGTAATACCTATAACGCAACTGTTGTTTAAAATTTATGTGTCATTAAACAGTAATATAACACAAAACAGCAGAATCAAGATAACAAAGTAGATCTAGATGTCAAGAAACCCTAAAAACATAAAAAGCTTTAAAACAAAACCTGGAAATCAGTTTATAAATCAATCCAAGTCGAGATATCTCTGTCCTTTAGAACTTATTGGCCCGTCACAGTGCTATAAAACGATTCGCATTGGCCATGTCCTCACAGGATAACTTGGTTCCTTCTTGTCCAAAGAGCACTCTTTGACAAGTATTCGAACTAGGAAAATGTGGTGAAAACTCTCTCTAAAACAAAGAAAACAAATGTCTCTTCCAATAATCGGATATTTTTCTTTCTATCTTTGTTTTGGATATAAAGCCTTCTTATATAAGGCATGGAAATGTGCCAATAGGGCACCCTTTGGGATGTGGTGCAACCCTCCATAGGTTGTACCCCTCACAAGCACCCAATCCAACCAAATGACAGAGTTACCCTTAATGAATATATTGAAGAATTTCCTACAATCCCCCACAATTCTTCAATATTCATGGAGACACTTGAGAGAGTTACCATGAACTAAAACTGCATCGAAATAGGTAGCTTTCGCCTTGAACCTTTCCTAGTGAGTGACAATCGGATTTACTTGGCAAACCAGTGACCCATAGTCTTGAACTGTTCTGCCGTTAGTGTAAACCAAGACAATTGCCAACACACAGCTTTAATTCGACCATTTTCTCGTTCTACGGTTGTGTTCATTTTGGCCATGAACAACGGCCCTGGATTCATCAAGCACTTTAGGGTAACCCGCCTTTAAAAATTCCCATGGAAGCGACCTCACTTCTTACTTGAAATAGGTGATCTACTATGAAGAGGTAATCTGTCTTTACCCCCATTAGGACTCATCTCCTAATATAGTGATCATTAAAAACCTTAGCTTAACCTAACCAATGACAGACAGCACTCAGCGTCATTATCGGAATGGGAAAGAGTACGAAACTCTTCAGTGCTTGTTTTGAATTGCACAAAGTTTCTGTTGTCCCTTTTGAACCTAGATCTTGGGATCTCCAGTCAACTAGGTTGGGTTTCCACAGTGACAATTCTTAGATTATAGGCTTCAAGCTCATTCCCCTCGATGACTTCTCAACTTGCTCTCGAGGTAAACCTTTAGTTAGTGGATCCGCTAGGTTTTCCTTCGACTTAACATAATCGATCGTTATTATGCCACTTGAGAGCAGTTGACGTATAGTATTATGTCTCCAACGTATGTGTCGAGACTTACCATTATACATTGTATTTTGGGCTCTCCCAATTGCCGATTGGCTATCACAATGTATGCTAATCGCTGGCACCGGTTTGGGCCAACTAGGAATATCCTCCAGGAAGTTTCTAAGCCATTCTGCTTCTTCCGCTGTTTTGTCTAACGCTATGAATTCTGATTCCATAGTAGACCGGGCAATACACGTTTGCCTCGAGGATTTCCATGACACGGCTACATTACCAAGTGTGAAAACAAATCCACTCGTGGATTTGGAATCCACCGTATCAGATATCCAGTTAGCATCGCTGTAACCCTCTAGTACAGCCGGATATCTCTCGTAATGTAGCCCATATTTTGAAGTTTCTCTCAGGTACCTCAAAACTCTTACTATGGCTTTCCATGGTTGTGTCATGGATTGCTCGTATATCTGCTAAGCCGATTCACAGCTTGAGCGATATCAGGTCGCGTGCAATTCGTGAGATACATCAGACTTCCGATGATTCTCGAATACTCTAATTGCGATATGCTTGAACCAGTATTCTTTGATAAATGAAGAGTTAGGTCTACAGGGGTTCTAGCCACATTAAGATCTCCTCTGATATATTTATCGAGTATCTTCTCAACATAATGAGTCTGTGATAATATATATCCGTCTGATGTCCTAGAAATCTTATCCCTAGGATCACATCAGCTATCCCCATATCTTTCATATCAAATCTGCTGGATAACACGTTTTTGGTAGACTGAATCATTTCATGATTACTACCAATTATCAGCATATCGTCTACATAGAGACACACAATGACATATCCTTTCTGAGTTGATTTAGTGTACACACACTTATCACACTCATTGGTTTTGAACCCATTTGACAACATTTCTTTGTTAAATTTCTCATGCTATTGTTTCGGTGCTTGTTTTAATCCATACAAGGATTTTACAAGTTTGCACACCTTCTGTTCTTGTCCAGGAACACAATACCCTTCTGGTTGTTCCATGTAAATCTCTTCATCCAATTCACCATTCAAGAATGCCGTCTTTACATCCATTTGATGTATTTCAAGACCAAATATAGCTGCTATGGCTATGAGCATTCTTATCGATGTGATACGTGTCACTGGTGAATAGGTGTCAAAGTAATCAAGGCCTTCCTTTTGTCTATAACCTTTTATGACAAGTCTTGCCTTGTATTTATCTATTGATCCATCCGTTTTCATCTTCCTTTTGAATATCCATTTGTAGCCCAATGGCTTACAACCTGGTGGAAGATCAACCAACTCCCAAATATGGTTCTGTAGGATTGAATCAATCTCACTATTTATCGCCTCTTTCCAAAGAGGTGCCTCAGGAGAAGACATAGCTTCTTTATAGCTTTGAGGATCATTTTCTAACAGGTATGTCAAAAAATCGGGACCAAACGACTTAGACGTTCTAGCTCTTTTGCTACGTCTAGGCTCGATTGTCTCAGTATTAACACGTTTATCTGATTTAAGGTCAACCTGATCACTGTCATTGACAGCGTCAGTCGTTCTTTTAAGAGACCCAGTTATTTGTCTTTCCTTACAAGGAAACGTCTCTTCAAAAAATATCGCATTCCTTGACTCAATTATCATATTTTGATTGATGTCAGGAATCTCCGACTTGTGCACCAAGAATCGATATGCACTATTGTTGTGAGCATATCCAATGAATATACAGTCAACAGTTTTGGGTCATATTCTAACCTTCTTAGGTTTAGGAACCATTACTTTGGCAAGACACCCCCACACTTTGAGGTATTTGTAGGAATGTGCGAAACCTTTCCACAACTCATATGGTGTCTTGTCCAACCTTCTGTGAGGAAGATTGTTAAGAACGTAGTTCGCGGAAAGCAAAGCTTCCCCCCACAAGTTCTGGGGTAGTCCTGAACTTGTCAACATGGCGTTCATCATTTCCTTCAACGTTCGGTTTTTGCATTATGCAATTCCTTCTGTTGAGGATAATAAAGAGCAGTGGTTTCGTGAATAATTCCGTGCACAGAACAATATTCACCGAATGGTGAAACGTATTCACCGCCTCTATCACACCTGATTCTTTTGATTTTCTTGCCAAGTTGGTTTTCAACTTCGTTCTTATAGTGTACGAAGCTCTCAATTGCTTCAGCTTTGCTTCTCAGCAAGTACACATAACAGAATCTTGTGTTGTCATCGATAAAAGTGACAAAATACTTTTTACCGCCTCTTGTTTGCACAATATTCATGTCACATACATCGGTATGTACAAGTTCTAGCGGTTCAGAACTACGTTCTATAGAATGAAATGATGTTCTATGCATTTTTGATTCAACACATGCTTCACAATTATGTTGGCTATCAATTGCAAATTTAGGTATGAGGTCCATGTTAATTAATTTACGCATGGTATCATAATTAACATGTCCTAACCTCCCATGCCATACATTTTGTGACACAATAATATAAGCAGACGAACTAGCTTTATTAATAGCACGGTTAACAGTCATTACATTTAGCTTGAAAAGGCCCTCAGTTAGGTATCCTTTTCCTACATACATATCATTCTTAGTCATTACAAACTTGTCAGAAAAAATACAAGCTTAAAACCAGCCTTACTAAGAAGAGAGCCCGAGACTAAGTTCTTCCGAATATCTGGAACGTGCAGTACATTCTTCAATGTTAGCTCATTTCCGGATGTCATCTTCAGAACTACTGTGCCTTGTCCAACCACCTGAGAGGTAGACGAGTTTCCCATTGTCAGATGATCGCCGCCATCGACCTTCTGGTACATGGAAAACATCTTATTGTCTGCACAGATATGACGAGTAGCCCCAGTGTCTACCCACCATTCTCTCGGATTCCCAACTATGTTGGCTTCGGTTACCACTGCTGATAGTTCCATCTCTGAGATATCATCAGTCAGCTGCTCACTTCAGTGACATGGGCCTCATTTTTCTTTTTCTTGCCCTTGTCCTGAGACTTTGTTCCTGCAGTCCTTTGACATATGACCGCTTTCCACAGTTGTAACATTTTCCCTTAAACTTCTTGTTCCCAGAGTCAGCTCCACTGTTCTTTCTCTTTTTACTACCATTTACACCTTCAATGATGTTGGCCTTAGACTCCAGAGTCTTGTAGCTGGCCTTCTCGGACATCCTGTTGTCCTCCTCGATTCTCAATCGAACACTGAGGTCTTCAAGGCTCATCTGCTTCTTTTTGTGTTTCAGATAGCTCCTGAAGTCCTTCCATGATGGAGGCAATTTTTCAATTATGGCGGCAATTTGAAACGTCTCACAAGTTTCATTCCCTCATCCAGTATTTCATGAATGATCAATTGCAGTTCACCCAACTGAGACATCACCGTCCTTGAATCTACCATTTTGTAGTCCAGGAACCTACCCACGACAAATTTTTTTGTCCGGCATCTTCAGTTTTATACTTCTTCTCGAGAGATTCCCAGAGAATCTTCGCAGAAGTCATGCCTTGGTACACATTGTACGGGTATTGTCAAGACCACCCAAAAGGTAGTTCTTGCATAAGAAGTCTCCAGACATCCAAGTCTGTTCTCGCTCTTCCTTGGCCAATTCGGATTCACCCTCCACAGGACCCGGAGGATCTTTGAGGAATTTTGCCAACTGGAGAGTTGTCAGGTAGAACAGCATCTTGCTCTGCCATTGTTTGAAATTTACCCCACCAAATTTCTCCGGTTTTTCTCCATGAGAGACCGGTACCGTGATATTTCCGCTAGCCATATGTAACTGGAAATCAACAGGGTCAATTAGTCTACGAAAGACAAATTGCACAACGATCAACGAATGACCTTGTTCAAAGTGATATACGACAAATGTAGATGTGAATCAATATTGGATGGAATTACTAGTGTATTATTACACTTTAAATTCTCAACCAATTATGCAACAACCAAACAATTTCAACTTTATCACTATGTGTATGCTTGTGATAATTGAACAACTTAATAATAACTTAAATCTATACTACCAAGATTAATGTGTTTACAGTATATGACTAACCAAGTTAATATTAATTAAAGTGTGCAGTTTATGATACTTACAGGATAAAATTGTTAGTGTCACGTTCGTATCTACGTTCGAACGAGACTGTCCGGTGTGTGTGTTCGTGTTGCGTTTGATAACGCGTTCGAACTAAGTGTTTCCAGAGAGTTCACGTTGGAGTAGCGTTTGATAACGCGTTCGAACGATATGATTCCAGAGAGTTCACGTTCGTATAGCGTTCGTGAGCGCGTTCGAACAGAATGATTCCAGAGAGTTCACGTTTGAGTTGCGTTTAGGACGTGTTCGAACGTTCTAAGGCATAAGGCTTGCGTTCGAGTTGCGTTTGAAGACGCATTCGAACATTCTTACGAAAATTCAAATTTTTAGCCTTCGCGTGCGTCGGGCGTTCGAACGCCCTACGGGTTTTTCATGCACAGTTCGTATTTTCCAGAAAATATTCAAACCCTAACATGCAAATTACTATCTAATAACACGATACAATAAGTTCTTAAGATTGTTGTTTAAAATTTATGTCATTAAACAGTAATATAAACATGCAAACAAACAGATCAAATAACAAAAGTAGATCTAGATGCAAGAAACCCTAAAAACAGAAAACCTTTAAAACAAAACCTGGAAATCAAGTTTATAGATTCAATCCAAGTCGATATATCTCTGTCTTTAAGAACTTATTGGCCCCGTCACAGGTGCTATACGGATTCGCAATTGGCCAATGTCCTCCCAGGATAACTTGGTTCCTTCTTGTCCAAAGAGCACTCTTTGACAAGTATTTGAACTAGGAAATGTGGTGAAACTCTCTCTAAAACAAAGAAAACAAAATGTCTCTTCCAATAATTCGGATATCTTTTCTTCTATCTTTGTTTTGGATATAAAGCCTTCTTATATAAGGCATGGAAATGTGCCAATAGGGCACCCTTTGGGATGGGGTGCAACCCTCCATAGGGTTGTACCTCTCACAAGCACCCAATCTAACCAAATGACAGAGTTACCCTTAATGAAATATATTGAAGAATTTCCTACAGCAACAATTTACGGGTTATATTCAAACGGCATTGCTTTAAAAGGATTGGATTATTATTTTTTTTAAACACAGAAGACGATTGGTGTCTTGCCTGATAGTATACGTTTCCATGTTTTGATCAAGTGTTGCTGTGATGTGAAGGAAGTTTTGGAGGTTAAAAAGATTCATGGATTGGTATTTAAACTTGGGTTGGATTTGGATGCTTATATAGGTAGTGCTTTGGTTAATACGTATTTGAAGTTTCAGTGTACGGAGGAGACACTATAAGTGTTTGAGGAATTGCCTATTAGAGATTTTGTTCTCTGGGATGCGATGGTTAATTAATAGGTATGAGTAGATCAGGGGTAGCTTTGGGGATTTTCAGCTTTAACCTGGACATATATAGTGGAAAATATAAGCCGAACAACTTTGATATCCATCGATATAGACCTTACATATGGATATAGTCATTCACGAATATCTCATAAATAGAGCCGGGTCATAAGTCCGTTATATCCCTCTAAATATTTTGTCTCTTAAGTACCATTGATTTTATAATGAACAATTAATTCATAACAATTATAAATATTAAACTTTATATTCGTAATAGAAGATTTGAGCGCTCAAATTGTTCAAATCTCGAATTAACTCTTAAAAGAGATATTCTTCTACTTCTATTAAGAATGAGTGTATTTCATATCTATATAAAACGATCTCAGGTACACACCAAATCATATCCCCAAAATACATAGTTATTGGTCTCGAATGCTACACCAACCTCATCGTAGTAAATCAAAAGACATAGCCTGCCATGCAGGAGTTTGTAGTACACTAAAGATTACGATCAAATCTATATATGACAATCTAGTAGATAAAATGATTTTTTTCAGTTAAAGGATATTAAAAGATACTCATTTTATATGATTCTAGTCATATATGATCACATCATACAAGGTGTCTTCATTCTCATGTCACCACATGAACGATACCGGATCAAGGTCGTCATACAAGTACCCTTTTTTTTTACTCTCCATGGACTTTTTAGATTACTAACTTTAGACTTAAATCATCATGTGCATCAAACATACACTAAGTCTGAAAATACAAGAGTAATCAAGGTAAACAAGACAATTGGACAATATGCGATTTAAATCAAACAACTTTGATAAATGAATAATGCATTTATTATTATTACAATAATCAATTTTGTTTACAATACATGAAACTCTAAGGCATATATCCCAACACGTCGTCCCTCAATGAATGCCATTATCATGTCCCTAAATCTAGGGTCTAGGGGCGTTACTGTAGACACTTGCATTTTTGCATGAAAGTCCAATGATGAGCCTAGTATGGAGGCAATACCTGATAAGTTGCGGAAGTCGCGGGAAACGGACGTCGGAAGGGAAAAATTTAAAAATAAATACATTGCCAAATTTAATTCGTTTGTTTAGCATCGGGTTCGCCCGATTAATCCCTGTTTTAAAATTTTAACCTCGGCCCAAAACCCTCGCAACCAATGAAAAGCCCATTACGCCCAAGGCTAACCAAAGCCCAATCCAAAAATAATTAAAACATTTAAAACACATGTCACAAATTAAATTAAATCCAATTAAAATCAAAATAATCCACTTCCTAATTAAGTTAAATCACTTTCCTAATTTAATTAAATCACTCACCAAATTAAAGAAATTCCCCCACCAAAAATAAATATTATTTCCTTAAATAATTAAATTAAATACACACACAATTACTTGATTTGTTTCATTTTCAAAATTCATGCACAACTCTAACCCTAGGATACATTATAAAAAGAAACCAAAATTCAAACCCTTTTTCACTTGGCTCTCACTCACGGAACAACACAAAGAATAATAAAAACCCTAAGCTTCTCACTCCTCACGGCTACACTCATTCACGGTCCTCTCATTCTCACTTTCAATCCACTCAAATACTCACACAAATAGACACATACACTCGGCAATACAGGCCACTGTTGACTAAGTGGCCAAAAGTTGCATGCATAAAGACATGCAACTTTCGGCAGTTTTGGCAGGAAGCATGGCTGCCAACTTTGCAATAAGTGCAACGCGTTTTGTGCCAAAACGTGTTGCAACAGTGCACACGTTTTTGGCTCTATAAAATGGAGCTCCCAGATCATTCTTCATTATCCCAAAACGTGAGAGTATTAGAGAGTAAAGTGGTCTGAGAGTTTTTTGTTAAGCTTAATGTTGTAAGCTTTGTAATTCTTTGTTTGTTATATAAAAGAAGAATTTTCTCTCATTTCATCTATATTAGTGTGTGTTTATTCACAACAAGTGGTATCAGAGCTACGGTTCCACGGAGGGATCCCGAAATTCAGAAACGAAGTTTCGGTTCGGAAAGTCGATTCCAACGAAAGTTGTCGAAAATCGATTTTGAGCATACCATCAGACGTTTCACGGCGAGACGAGCACGGTGGTATTTTCCGGCGATCGAACGGAGGTCCCAGTCAGCCTCACGCGCCGCACGCGCCAGACAGAGGGTTGCTCACGCGCTCCACGCGCACACACGCTCCTGCACGCGCCAACCTGAGGAAGAAGACGACCGCCACGTCAGCGCCCAGTCAGCGCACAGTCAGCGCCACGTCAGCGCACAGTCAGCAGCCCAGTCATCCGCCACGTCAGCGCCCAGTCAGCGCCACGTCAGCGCACAGTCAGCAGCCCAGTCAGCTGCCACGTCAGCGGTGCCTGGTAAATTTCAGATAGGTCCCTGAACTTTCTGAAAATTACATTTTAGCCCTATACTTTCAGATATTTACAATTTAGTCCCTTAACTTTTTGTAAATTGCAATTTAGTCCCTGAACTTTTCCGTAATTGCACTTTGGCCCCTGAACTTTCGGAAATTGCACTTTGACCCCTGTAATTTCTGGAATTTGTAATTTGGTCCCGGTGTCGGATTTTTTGACAAACGAAGTGTCATTTCCACCATTTTCGACCATTCCGGACGCAACGGTGAGGTTCGTTTTTTGAAATTCTTCTTAGAATTTTTATGATGGAGGGGAGCAACGGAAAAATGATTTTGTTAACCAGTACAAACTATTTCACATGGAGAGGAAGGATGAAAGACCTTCTGTATGTGAAGGACTATGATGGACCGGTATTTCTGGAGAAGAAACCAGAAGGAATATCCGATGAGAAGTGGGCTAATCTTCACCAGAAAACATGCAGTACTATTCGTCAGTGGATCGACGATAGTATCGTCAACCATGTCAGTGAAGATGTAAATGCACGTACCTTATGGGGAAAGCTAGAGGAGCTTTTCCGAGCAAAGACTGGCAACAACAAGCTGTACTACATCAAGAAGATGATGGGTTTGAAATACCAGGAGGGTACAGCTGTGGCGGATCATATCAATGATCTTCCTCGGAACCATGAAGGAATTGTCTGGATTGGGCATAGACTTCGGAGATGAGGTAAATGGTTTAATACTCCTTAATACGTTACCAGAATCTTGGGAACGTTCAGATCTACGGTGATCAATTCAGCAGCAGATGGGAAAGTCACTATGGAGATGGCAAAGACCAGGATCTTCGAGGAAGAAAAGAGGATGAGAATGCAGGAGTCAGCATCAGCCTCAACCTCAGAAGCTCTAGTGACAGAAAAAAACACCAGAAGGGGGAGGAGTAAAAGCCGAGGCCCAGGGAGATCAGACAAGAACCGAGGGAAATCAAGAACGAGGGATATTGAGTGCTATCACTGTAAGAAGAAAGGCCATATGAAGCGGGATTGCTACAAACTGAAGAACGAGCAGTCCAGGAGAGATGGTGACTCTAATCAAGAAAGAGTTGCTACTACCACCGAGAAAACCTCCAAAGACTTCTGCATAATGTATGAAGAAAATGTTGTGAATCTTGCCAGCCACGAGACCAGTTGGGTGATAGATAGTGGCGCCTCCATACACGCCACATATCGCAGAGACTTCTTTTCATCTTACACACCAGGGGACTACGGTGCTGTAAGGATGGGAATGACGGACAGTCCAAAGCCGTCGATATTGGAGACATATGCCTTGAAACAGAGAACGGGACATGGGTAGTGTTGAAGGGAGTCAAGCACATCCCAGATATCCGGTTAAACCTGATCTCAACAGGCAAGCTGGATGATGAAGGTTTCTGTAGCACCTTTAGTGATGGATGCTGGAAGCTCACTAAAGGGTCAATGGTCGTGGCACGAGGTAAGAAAGATTCAACTATGTATTTGATGCATGCTAAGCTTTCAAATAGTAGCATAAATACAGTTAATAGTAATGAGGCAGCCGAGCTATGGCACAAAAAGCTTGGTCACATGAGCCAAACAGGGATGGAGATACTACGCAGGCGGAATGTTCTTCCGGAATTGAAGAACTCACACTTACGGAAGTGTGAACACTGCATGGCTGGAAAGCAGAACAGAGTATCCTTCCAGAGCTTCCCGCCTCAACGGAAACCGGAGGTACTAGATCTCATACATTCAGATGTATGTGGTCCGATGCAGACACGAACACTCGGAGGGTCACTGTATTTTGTGACATTCATTGATGATCATTCAAGGAGGATATGGGCATACACCTTGAAGAGAAAAGATCAAGTGCTGGGAGTGTTCAAAGAGTTTCATGCTTTGGTGGAGAGAGAAACCGGCAAGAAACTGAAGTGCATCAGAACAGATAACGGTGGAGAATACAGAGGTCCGTTTGATCAGTACTGCAAGACGCAAGGAATCCGACATCAAACGACACCTCTGAAGACACCTCAGCTGAATGGCCTAGCTGAGAGGATGAACAAAACCTTGTGCGAGAGGATCAGAAGCTTGCTGTCACAAGCCAAGCTGCCGAAGACATTCTGGGGGGAGGCACTCATCACAGCAGTTCATGTTTTGAACATGTCTCCAGCGGTCGCACTGAAAGGTAATGTTCCTAACCAATCCTGGACAGGTAAAGAAGTGTCTTATGAACACTTGCATGTCTTTGGGTGCAAAGTATTTGTACACATCCCAAAGGACGAGAGATCCAAGCTTGATGCGAAGACGCGACAGTGTGTCTTTATTGGCTATGGTCAGGATGATTTCGGCTACAAACTCTATGATCCTGTGGAGAAGAAGATCGTCAGAAGCCGAGATGTTGTCTTTGTTGAAGACCAGACCATAGAAGATATCAGAAGGAGATGAAGACAATGCCCCAGCAATACAGAAATGTGAATCCAGAACCTCAGACACCGGTGCCAGTTCGAGTTGAAGATGAGGTTCCCAGACATGAGGGTACAGGTGATGAAGCTCCCAGAGATGATGATCATGATCAACCACCAGTACCAGAAGTTCCACCAACAGTTCCACAGAGAATGTCTGACAGAGAGAGGCGATCTTCAAACAAATACTCTGCATATGAGTATGTGCTGCTTACTGACAGGGGAGAACCCGAGAGCTACCAGGAGGCTGTGGAAACAGAGGACAGAGAAAAGTGGGAGGAAGCCATGCAAGATGAGATGAAATCTTTGCATGACAATCACACTTTTGAGTTGGTGAAATTGCCAAGAGGCAAACGGGCTTTGAAGAATAAATGGGTGTACAGGGTGAAGCAACAGGAGCACACTTCACAACCTCGGTACAAAGCCAGATTAGTTGTCAATGGATTCAATCAGAGGAAAGGCATTGACTTCGATGAATCTCTCTCTCCAGTTGTGAAGATGTCATCCATCAGAGTGGTACTCAGCTTAGCAGCAAGCCTCGACCTGGAAGTTGAGCAGATGGATGTCAAGACCGCATTTCTTCACGGAGATCTGGAAGAAGAAATTTATATGGAGCAACCAGAAGGCTTCAGAGTCAGCGGGAAAGAGGACTATGTGTGCAGACTCAGGAAAAGCCTCTACGGTTTGAAACAGGCACCGAGGCAGTGGTACGTGAAGTTTGAGTCAGTTATGGGGGAGCAGGGATACAAGAAGACCACTTCAGACCATTGTGTTTTCGTTCAGAAGTTTTCTGACGATGATTTATCATCTTACTGTTATATGTAGATGATATGTTGATAGTTGGCAGGAATCAATCGAGGATTGATAATTTGAAGCAGCAACTGAGTAAGTCTTTTGAGATGAAAGACTTGGGGCCAGCTAAACAGATTCTTGGCATCAGGATCGGTCGTGATCGGAAAGCCAGAAGGTTATACTTGTCACATGAGGAGTACATCGAGAAGGTACTTCAGAGATTCCAGATGGACAAGGCTAAAGCGGTTAGCACTCCTCTTGCTACCCACTTTAGATTGAGTACGAGACAGAGTCCCTCTACTGAGACAGGGAAGGAGGAAATGAAACAGGTTCCATACACCTCAGCAGTGGGAAGTCTTATGTATGCCATGGTGTGCACGAGGCCAGACTTAGCACACGCAGTTGGATTGGTCAGCCGGTTTATGTCAAACCCAGGACGGGAACACTGGAATGCTGTCAAATGGATCATGCGGTATCTTCGAGGCACATCCAAGATGAGATTATGTTTTGGAAGCAGCGACAAACCAGTGTTGATGGGCTACACCGATTCAGATATGGCAGGAGATGTGGATACCCCCGAAAGTCTACTTCGGGGTATCTGATTACTCTCTCAGGAGGAGCTGTGGCATGACAGTCTAGGTTGCAGAGATGTGTTGCACTTTCTACAACAGAGGCGGAATTCATTGCAGCGACGGAAGCTTGCAAGGAATTGTTGTGGATGAAGACATTCGTCCAGGAATTGTGTTTCAAGCAGGAGAAGTACATTTTGTACTGCGATAGCCAGAGCGCTATCTACCTTGGTAAAAATTCTACATTTCATTCGAGGTCGAAACATATCGATGTGAGGTATCACTGGATACGAGATGTTCTGAGCTCAAGGCTGTTAGAACTCATGAAAATTCACACCGACGACAACGGTGCCGATATGTTCACGAAGGTTTTACCGAAGGAGAAGCTTGAAATCTGTCGAGCCATAGCCGGGATGACAAAACTCTCCACATAGTCAGAGTGGGGAGATTCAGAGAACTACGATTGTCTTGATCCCAACTCAGGGTACGTAGGCAGTCATACAGATGCAGCCAGGGGAGGATCCTTTGGAGGATCCAGATTTGGATGATTAATGGTCGGCTCAGATTTTTGGTCAAATCTTCACCGAGGGGGAGATTTGTTGACTAAAGTGGCCAAAAGTTGCATGCATAAAGACATGCAACTTTCGGCAGTTTTGGCAGGAAGCATGGCTGCCAACTTTGCAATAAGTGCAACGCGTTTTGTGCCAAAACGTGTTGCAACAGTGCACACGTTTTTGGCTCTATAAAATGGAGCTCCCAGATCATTCTTCATTATCCCAAAACGTGAGAGTATTAGAGAGTAAAGTGGTGTGAGAGTTTTTTGTTAAGCTTAATGTTGTAAGCTTTGTAATTCTTTGTTTGGTTATATAAAAGAAGATTTTCTCTCATTTCATCTCTATTAGTGTGTGTTTATTCACAACAGCCACCGGATCAGCCCCCTCTCTCAACCACTGCATCATCTCTTTGGCCTCTCATTCTCGCCTCTCTCAACCCTAGACAGCCATGCACAAACCCTAAGGCCTAAAACTCTCGGTAGCTGATCAAACCAAAGACACACAACAGCTACGTTACAGCTCTACAGGCCACACGCCCTTCTCGACAACAAACACCTAAGACCTTAATTTCTCTCATCATCCCCTTCTCTCACTGACCGACAAGCACACTGTCCTCCATATCATCGACCGAACCAAGGAAACAGAATAACCTACGAAAAATAATGCACACAAACCGAAAACAAACAAAGACAACAAAGTCACTCACGCATAAACAAACCAAATAGGCCACAAACCCTAAACACCCCACACACGTCCCTTGCAAAATAACGCACACACACTGAACACTTTAAGCCATTCAACAGTCACATTAGTAGAACCCAAGCAGCCCACTAACGACTCACGTACAAAATCCTTGAAACACACAGCAGTCCCACGAAACCAAACATAAACTGCTTAACCCAACAGCCCTCACCGAATACACTGTGAACCAAGTGAAAAATCGATCAAAAACATTCCCTAAAAACCCCTAAAAACGTCCAGAAAATAACCTAAAATAGTCCAAATCTCACCCCAAAACAGTGAATAAATACGACGAGCAAGACTGCAGTAAAAAAAACAAAAACAGTGAAGAAAATAGAGAAAACAGAGTGAAAACAGTGGAACAACGAAGGAAAATCTTGAACCAGAAAACCAGAAAAATAACAGAGCATTAACCCTTCCGGGGACGACATAACGCACTTCCGAGGAGCACCTTAAAAGGTATGATCTGAGGGCCCCCCTTTTATTATTTATCTTTTCAGTTATTCTTTGTCGATCATTCACATGCATCGTTGTGTTTTACGTATGGTTTTATTTGTGTTGGGTTGATGATTGAGTGTTATCCCTTGCGGTATATCGGATGGAAACCCAGACATAAATTCCGTAGCCGAATCCGAATGGACGATAGTGCGCTCTTGGAATACAACTTCATGTACCGTTTGAGAAACTTTCAAGCACGTGTTTCATTTTGGTATTTAATTTCATGTTTGTTGTTTCGCTATTTATTTTCTATGTGTTTTTTTTCTTTCTTTATGTATTGTTAATCTAATGCGCATGGGCTAACTATGATGGATTAAAGGTCATCTATTCGAGGGAAATGCTTAAATGCTACATTTACCATGATGTTTTGTCGCGCTGGACGAAGTATGTTTGATTGAACGTGGGATGTGTTCAATCGGGCATACTAGGACCCAAATTATTTATTTGTTTATTCATGCATTGATAATTAGTGCGAATGGGCTAACTATGGTGGATTAAAGGTCCTCTATTCGAGGGAAATGCCTAAAGGCTACCTTTACCATGATGTTTTGCCGCGCCGGACGAAGTACGTTTGATTGAACGTGAGATGTGTTCAATCGGGTATACAAGGTTTCATATTATTTATTTGTTTATTCATGTATTGCTACTTGATGCGCATGAGCTAATCATTTAGGTTAAAGGTCCTCTATTCGATGGAATGCCTAAAGGCTACCTTTACCACGGTATTTTTCCACGCCTTTTATTATGTCATTTACCATTTGCATATCATTGTTTTATTTACGCATGCATTGCGTTCTAGTGCGCATAGGCTAACTATGGTGGATTAAAGGTCTTCTATTTAAGGGAAATGCCTAAAGGTTACCTTTACCACGATGTTTTACCGTACCGGACGAGGTACACTCGATTGAATGTGAAATCTGTCAATCGGGCATACAAGGTCTCATATTATTTATTTTTTTATTCATGCATTGATAATTTAATGCGCATGGGCTAACTAGGGTGGATTAAAGGTCCTCTATTCGAAGGAAATGCCTAAAGGATACCTTTACCACGATGTTTTGCCGCGCCGGACGAAGTGCACTCGATTGAATGTGAAATGTGTTCAATCGGGCATACGAGGTCCTATATTATGTATTTGTTCATTCACGTATGGGTTTGCGTCGTTTCAGATACCATTTTGGTAATCTCGTTCGAACGCGTTTCCGAACGCTACACGAATATATGTATCTGCCTCAGTCCATTCGAACGCATTTACAAACGCTACTCGAACGCGCATGCGTTTTATTTTATCAAGCATCATGTCTTATCCCGTTCGAACGCGTTTCCGAACGCTATATGAACGCGAACATTTTGTTTACTGTTCGAACGTGTTTCCCAACGCTACACGAACGTCCATACAGTGAACATATTTCTTTTCGTCTCATTTCATGCATGTTTTCTTTTTTTGGTCATTCCTTTTGCATTACATAATTAATCATATCATTTCATTATTGACACTTTTACTGTTATCATTTATTTATATTCTCGCATTTATCTACTTAATGTGTTCATGAGATTGTGTGCTTGCCTTTATTTCACTTACTTTTATGCATGCAAACTTAGATATATGTTATTCTTGCGTTTGTATGTTGCGTAGACTTGGTTATACTATTGCATGAATCTGTTCATTACAAGTGACATAAGTAAGGGACCATTCTGAACCCAACAATTTGAGGTCTTCCCTTGCGAGGGGTGAGTGCAGTCTTAAATCATTTCCCAGTTCACACTGGGTGGCGACTCCATTTATTCTCCGGTTTAGTCCCCCGCGAACTACTTCGTACTCCCGACCGGGCCGCGAGCCCGGGACAGCGTCGCCCATTTATATGTCCTACAGTTATGTATTGCCATCCCCCTAACCCTGAAATCTGGTGGTCTTGGGGCGTTACATATCGCTGTCCCCCAAGCCATTGAAACTAGGATCTAGCGGCATTATGTATCGTCGTCCCCATAGTTCTACTCTACATGTGCACATGTTTAATCCATCAATCCCATAAGTCACATTTAAGGTGGGTTTTTCCTCATGCCTCCAAAAATCAAAGAAATTATGCTTTCAATATCAAAGCTTTCTAAAACATTCTCAATTATAAAACAACTGAAATAAACTTGTCTAACACCCTATATGCTGAAAAGTAAGTCTTAAATCAAAAATAAATAAGTAAAATCAATTTAAGAAAAAGGTCCACTCACTATAACTAGGATCCAATGGCGTTACGTATCACCGTTCCCCTGGTCCTGGATCTGTATCTATCTATGTACATTGTGTCTCCCTTTAGGTATGCAAAATGCATATGCATCATCGTAGCAACCATATGATCATGTAAGTCATGCTATGTAATGCAATGCAATGCACAAATACAAAACAACAAAGTCAACCACAATTAATTATGAGCTGGTGACATCTCACTCATCCAATATATACAAAGTGGGCCCGTACCCCATTTCAACAAACACATCCATATGAAAAATGCTCGCACGTGTTATCGAACATATCAACACATACACATAAATATTAAACTCATTTCATGTCTCACTTTATATCATGTCAATAACAATGATCCATACGTGTGGTAGTCGATTATCATAACTATACGTAATCTCAAACTCCGTTCTCAAGAATATACTTTAACTATCATCTTTTAACCTATCATATATATATATATATATACACTAGTTTTTGCCCGTGCCTACGGCACAGTGTTACAGTATTTGGCCCGTGCCTACGGCACAGTGTTACAGTATTTGGCCCGTGCCTACGCCACGGTGTTATTGTATTTGCCCGTACCTACGCCACGGTGTTACAGAATTAAATGATTTTATTTTAATTTTCTATTTTTTAATTTAAAATTATTTGACCATTTCCATCAATCAATTCACTCTCTTTCCTCCAATTACCAATGAAATGATATGGGCTGTCAATTAAGCCACATAAAGAGAGCCGTTGGATACACTCTCTTTCCTCCAACACCATTCTCCTTTATTATATAGATATATATATAATCAAACAGGAAATCACCAATTTAAGTTATCATCGCATTGGTTACTTACCTGGCTTCATAAGCACTCCAGGTCCTAATCACATCTGTCAAAATAAATGGTGAAATGCAGTCAGAAACACGACTTACGGAGTTCTCTACTAAACTACGACAAAATCCTAAATCTTAAGCGGTGCATTTGGTCATACAATGTATAATTTTCCTGTTCAAACCAGTGTACTTGTCTTATTTCCTGCATTGGTCCAGGGTTAACATAGTCCCTCGAGTAATTGTATTGCCATCTAATTTGGATTTTTTTTTTGAAATCGTTGAAAATTCCGTCGCCAAACCACAATTTCTAGGCTTAAGCGGAGCAGGTAAAATCTCCGGCTGTCTCAGGCTTTTACAAAAAAACACATTCTCTGAATTCGAACCCATGACCTTTAACTGAGATCTTGAACCCTACACCATTAAGCTACACCCATTGGGACCTAATTTGGAATCCACATATGCTGATAACTACTAGTGATAAACTAAATAAAATAACTAAAAACAAATTAATTATATGAGATATGAGATATATAATAATGATTTAAATTTTATATAATAAATAAGTTTATATATATCCGTCTGCATTTGTATTATTGTCATAGTTTATTTATATTATCACAGGAGTTAATAATTATTATTTTTAGAATAACTCTTCTCAAATCAATTGAAATATTGCCAGGGCACTGATTTTCTTAGTAACCAAACAAGCCAAATCTATTCATATTATGTTTTCTAAGTGAGGACATTTTTGTGTTTATCAAAACCCAATATATTACCAATGAACAAAATGATAATGACAAAGTCAATAGCCTGTGATTTTGCAAAATATCATGATACTAATTTTTCTGTTTTTTTATTTTTTAACCCTATTAACAATGGGTTTTTTTTTTTTTTTTTTTGTTCTCCTCCCTCGTATACTGTTGATTTAAAAAAAATTACTCTTATTTATTTTTCAACTCCCAATTATACAATAATTTAAAAGATTTCCTACAAAACAATCACTTATAAGAAAATAATTTTTTTGTATGATTTTTATTTAAGTAAATTTATTCTTCTTCTTTTAAAAAAAAATAAATATATACAACCCCAAATCAATTCTCCTCTTTCCTTTTTCATTTCCGAACAGCCAAACAATCATGACACACAGAAAACTAAAAAAATCATTGAGAAAATGAAAATCTCACCTTGATACTCAAGATCACCATTAGAACCATCCCACTTCTTTCCAAAAGTCTCATTAGCATCACTTAAAAAATACATCAAAGCAGTGCCCAAAAAAAATTCCATATCAAACTAAGTGTTTTAAGTTTTTTATTTTTTATTTTTTTTTAAGTGTAATGAATATTTTAACGTGTTTATAAAGTAAAAAAAAATAAAAATTACTTTATTTAATTGGTTTAAGTAAAGTTTTTTAATATATTAAAGAGGTTCAAAAATAAAGTCTCAAAGTGCTTGATCCAATAGGTTGAGTTTTGGTCTCTCATTTGAGAGACTATGGTTCAACTTATGGGAACAACATTTGTAAGAGTCTGGGACAATATCGGATTTTATCCACTTAGACCGGGGTCCAATGACACATGATGGAGAGGAGTTTCCCGGTATTCCAAAAAGAAAAAGTTAACAAAATAAAAATAAAAATTTTAAATTCAATAAACATATATATATATATATATAGTATTTAAAATAAAATTCTTAGAATGTAAATTGTCGCACCTACGGATAAATTAATAGTTTATAGACAAAATTAATGACGAGTTGGAGGTAGATATTGGACAATGTGAGATAGATAAAAACCAATTCATGAATGATCTGAATCTTTCATGTAGTTGTTTTAGTTTAGATTTTCGGACGCCGATTATGAGATAAATCAAAGGGGGGAGGAGAATTCGGAAGCCCGCAGGACGCAGGTTGATTGACAAATAGTAACTCAATTTGTAATCCCAAACGCATACAAATACTTTATTTGTAGCTGCACCAACATTTGTGCCATGGCTCTCTCTTTATTCAAACTTCACAGATTATATATATATATATATATATATAAGAATTTGCCGGGGACGTTTTATCATCCATATAATAATAAAGTAACGTTGTTTTATGATAAAATAAGTAAAATAATGTTATTTTATTATTATACAGACGATAAAATAACTGTATGATTCATACCTGAACCGACCTTTTATATAGATATACACACACTTAAACCACCACCTTTTGTCATTCATCTATTAATTAACATCCACTAGAAGAAGCTTGGGATACCACTTCTTTGGCTTCTCCACTATCACTCTTGGTCTTGGACTTGCGATCGTCGAGATAATGCTGGTACACAAATGAAACAAAGCCCCATATAGCCAACACCATAGCAATCACTTTCAAGCCCTTCATTTTGTCCTGGAAAAATACTACTGCTAGGACTGGAACAATCGGCAAACCCACAACATTAATGGCATTGGAGAAAAGTGAAGACGTTTCATAAATCAATCCCACTGATCCAATAGAAAAAATCTGCACACTTATAGCTGTCCAAACCAAAGTCATGATATAAGATATTTTCCCAAGTTCATACTCTTCCATCTCTTTGTTTAAACTCATCCACTCTCTGCTACCAATAAGTCCCACAAGAGTAGCACAGCTGGCAACTAAACTCGGATAAATTGTCATATCCAAGATAGCTACTAAGGTCTCCTTCTTTATAAACTTTCTGAAGGCTAATTGTGTAAGGGAAAGTTGCAATCCAGCACCAGCTGATGCACCAACAGTGCAAATGAATCCAATTGCATACTTTTGTTTAGACAGTCTGCTGGTTCTGTTTCCGGATTTGTTTTCGAAAAGGAGGAGCGTGGAGGAGATGGTGAGAAGGACTAAGGAATTGATTATGTATGGAGTGAACTTTTGTTTATTGAGGAAATATGAGAATATAGAATTGAAGGCCAATTGGGATGCACATATGAGGGAATATGTTGAAACTGGAAGATAAAGGAGGCCAATTGAATATAGAAAGGCATATGCTGCTATGATTATGCCAACGATAACATAGACTGAAGCTAAGATCAAAAATGAAGAACCTGCAACAATATTTTGTGTGTTGGGATTTTTATTTTTTGATGGGATGATGAAGAAGAAGAAGTAGCAAGGAATGAGAATTGGGAAGCCCGCAAGTTGAACAAATGTTAGTAGCCATTTGCTATTTCCACCTTTGTCAAAGTAGAGCCTTCCCAAGAGAGTAGCTGCTGACTGGCCTGACAATACAAAGAATGTGTATATGGCTATTCGGATCCACCTCCAATAGTTTCTTGTTGCTTCATCGGTCGTCAGATTATTACACTGTACTGGCAACTCTTCTTCTCTATCTCCTTCACCTGTCAACAATCGCCCATGCTCAATCAGAAAATTTATTAAAAATTACAATCTAAATTAATTTTTTTTTAAAAAAAAAAACTATTTTATTAATAAGATAATTGTTTTTTTGTTTCTTAATGAAGAATATCTACCAACTTAAATCCTATTGAATCAATGTTTCTTGCTCTGCCATTAAAGTAAACATAAATCATGCAGAAGTAGACACGTATGGAAATTGAAAGCTAAACATAAATCGTTACTAAATTAGACGAAATTAAACAAGCTGAAACTTGAGGACTTACCCATTATCTGGAGTTGAATATCTCCCATATGGTACAAGTCAAAGGAAGTTTCACAAGAAGATACTAAAGCCCAGAGGATACAACAGAGAATTTTTTATTCAAGAATGGAACAATATATATAACATTCTACTTGTATCTCTGCTGATATAATTTAATACAGTTGCATGTACAGCAGAAGTGGAACTATTTGATTTCAGCAAATGCAACACATGCTTTTTTTTTTTTTTTTTTTTTGTACCAGTCAAACCATATAGGCATATAGCCATACCTGAATCTGAATAGGTATTAATAGGTGACTGTGTAAATTAAAATAATATCCACGTGTATATATTGTGTAGGGTGTATAAATAGCAGAACAAGTTGGTCAAGATAAAATCCGAATCTGAAAAATTATAGAGGTGAATTGAGACCAGATCGATTGTATAGAATATAATTATGTCAAATTTTATAACTTAAAACAAAATTTGTAGTTAAAATTAAATAATATTAAATGGGGTTAGGATTTTAATCATTTAATTTACCCACAACACATACATATATATATATATATATATATATATATATATATGGGTGAGAATAGGTCAAACCCTATATATATTAGGAAATCGAAATCCAGTTAAGTAATGGATTCTGCTCAATACTGAACTGGGTAAAATCAGAAAACTGATATTCACCAAAAGGCAAAAGAATAAACTCATCAAAATCAAAATAGCAGCGTGGTGCAAACAATCATTCACCACCAAGAATTGGTTACTAATAGTAGCCATCATATTCATGCTCAACCTGAGCCCTTATATCCTCAACAGTAGCCTTCCCAGCTTTGACCTCCAGGCTCCAGTTGCATTTAACACGTAGGTATTTCAATATTAACTTTTGCAAAATAAAAGGTCCAATTTGATGAATTTAATATTTCAAATCCAACCCATTTGAGTTAAAATTCAATTATAGATTGATCCCTATATTTAAACATCTTTAGAATTCAAATGGCGCCTATTTACTTTGGTGATTGTCTTGTCTCGATCAGCATTTATTAATACCTTTCTCGATCCAAGTAATAAAGTAAGATCATTTGGCAGGACATGTATTAATCTTAATGAATGCCACCGATAATAAATGAACACATGGATACTTTTAAAACTGATAATAATTTGAAATCTAGAACGTCCATCGAGGTGTCAATGTGTGGTCAAGATTAATGAAAATAACGAGGAGTTTGGTGAGATTATAAATACAACACTAACCCACTTTTGTGAACGATCGTTTTAGATGGTTACACAGTACACACCACTATCAAATATTTAATGATGTTCACACATGCATTTACAAGGGAATTTTATAAAAACTAACAATATATATATATATATATATATCCAAATGAGGAGAGACTCTTTGGTGCAATCGTGGTATCGTGGTATGGGTGATGTGATACCACAAACGAATTAAAAAATAACATGTAGAGTTTTTTCACCTATTTTTTAGTTGTTTTTTAATTTTTAGCACGTGTGGCAGTAGATGATTGGCTTGTTGCATGAATGACGTGGCACCGCTGTTGCACCAAAGATTTTCTTCAAAATAAGCCACAACATTTATCATTTTGTTGAAATTCATGGGTCTAACTCAACCCAAAAGCTAGCTTAAGAGTTGAGAGTTGCCCAATGTTTATATTTTGAGTTTAATTGTTTATCTCAGCCGATGTGAGATATTTTCCTCAACACTCCCCCTCACGTGCAAATCGTTCTTTTGCCTGGTTCATGTCACGTGGACAGGTAGTGTGGGCCACCCGTGCATGAGTGTGGCTCTGATACCATGTTAGATAATGAAAGAAAGTCTTGAATTCACTCTATATGAATTTACAATGGTAGTGGCCTTTATATAGGCTACATAGATACTAAAATAGAAAATGAATCTTTAATCATATAGTAATGAACAATAATAATGAATATATGAAATTTTCATCTAATAGGGAAATATAATAAAATCATGAATCTTAAAGATAATAGGAATTCTATTTTGGAGATTGATTCCATAATATAGATTTCCATAATAATATTCCTTAACACCACCCTCAAACTCAAGCTGGTGACGAAGGAACAAGCTTGAGATTGTATCTTGAAATCGAAGAGCGGAGTCATGAAATTGAAAATCTTGAAACTTTGAGGCTGGAAACCTTGAGATAACTGATGAGCTTTAACCTACGAAGTCCGAAGGGGGGAGCCGAAGCCCAAGAGAGTGCCGAAGCTGAAGAGCTTTAACCTATGAAGCCCGAATGGGGAGCCGAAGCCCAATAGGATGCCGTAGTCGGAGAGCTTTAACCTACGAAGCCCGAAGGGGGGAGCCGAAGCCCAAGAGGGTGCCGAAGCTGAAGAGCTTTAACCTATGAAGCCCGAAGGGGGAGCCGAAGCCCAATAGGATGCCGTAGTCGGAGAGCTTTAACCTACAAAGCCCAAAGGGGGAGCCGAAGCCCAAGAGGATGCTGAAGTCGGAGAGAGAGCGAAATCCCGAAAGAGAGCCGAAGCCCGAGAGTGCCGAAGCCAGAGAGGGAGCGAAAATAGAGCCGAAGCCCGAGAGTGCCGAAGCCAGAGAGGGAGCGAAATCCCGAAAGAGAACCGAAGCCCGATGTTTATATTTTGAGTTTAATTGTTTATCTCAGCCGATGTGGGATATTTTCCTCAACACATTTGTATTTTCAGACATGTACAGACTTCGAAATATATTTCGGAGAATCTGTATTCTTTGAAGTTCACAACGAAGTTGGTGTAAAATTCGAAGATCCGAAGTTTTTAAAAAAAATTAAAAACTTCGGAGATCCGAAGTTTTGACTTCGAATTTTACACCAACTCTGATATGTGCTTTGGAGAATCCAAATTATCTAAAGTACAATTCGGAGACTATGACTGAAAAATATAAATAACAAACGTTGTAACACATTTTGATAAAATGAATATTTTTTAAACTCATAATCTCTTACCTCCCCCAGTGGTGTAGTTGGGGTGATAAAAAGAAACACTTTCAAAGTGTAGTATCCGAGTTTGATTATAGAGGAGCTGGTTTAAGTATTTCCAACAATGCTTCCTACATTTATAATAAATGACATCACTTTTAATTTAAGCTGTCATATATAAGGATTTGTTCCAATAATCTTCTTACATATCTTCTGCATAATATAGAATATTAATATATATTTTTTTTATAAATATATTTTAAATTCATTTTACCGAATGGAATGATAAGCTTTAAAGGTAAAAGAAATATAAAATATTTAATTAATGAGTTGACCGTATTTGTTTGTGTATGAGACATCTTTTCATCATCTTAAATATATGAAATGTGTACATGAAAATAAAATACATTTTTAGAAAGAAAAATCATATCTCATTTCCTATATCTAAATTATGACATAAATTTTGAACTCATTGGCTCCAGTACTGAGCTCATTCCAGTTGAATTCTGAGCGTGACTCACATTCAAAGCTTAGAATTTAAAGACGATTTTATTTTTCTTCTCTCCAAGTTAATTGAAAAAAAAAATTATTTTGTCTTCAAATTCTAAATTCAACGCTCAGAATTCAATTGGAGCGTTCGATCCTTTGGAGATGCTATAAGAAATTGACAAGGTATTTAATTTAAGTTTACCCACACTCTTATTTAAAAAAAAAAAAATCAAAACAATATTTAATAATGTCAATTCATCCCCATTATATTTTGGATGATATCAATGAACTACATTGTCATATTTAGATTTAAATAAAAAAATTTAACTTGAAAAATACACATCATAATTATATTTTAGAGTCTTTCATTAATAATAATATTGGAATTGTCTCCAAGGGGTGTGTCTTGGTGGTGTAGGGTACAGTATCTCACATTGAGGTTCTGGGTTCGAATCCAGGGGGTGCACTTATTGTAAGAGTCTGGGACAACCGGTGGTTTTACCTGCGCCGCGGCCCAGAATGAGTGGTTTGGTGGTGGTTTCCATCGTTTCCAAAAAAAAATATATATATATTGGAATTTACAGGTCAACCAATAGCAATAACAGATTAATAATAAAGTGTTACACTTTAAATAGTTAATGTATAAAAATGTTATACTTCAATAATTGTTATAATCATTTGTTATTATGACATAATTAAGGTAGTAAAACGATAACAACTCCTGTTTAAAAAAATAAAATAAAATAAAACTCTTGTATTCATTATAAAATTTATGGTCTATTATTACTATTATTATATATTTAATTAAAAAAAAAAAATATGCCCATTTCTCAAATCTTTAGAGTCCATACTCATGTATATTTGAAGAAATTTTGGGGGTAAACTGAAGTTGCAATTTAGATGAAGATAAGATCGATGAACAATTACACCAGTGAATTCAATCAACATCAGAAATTAATTAATGGAAGCATATTTTATCTAAAGAAACAGTTATTGTTCTAATTATTGTATTAAAGCTTTTGGAGTTTCAAATTCAATGGCTGTTCCATCTTAAATCTTGGACTTATCCAAATAATAATCATAAAAATAAGAAACAAAACACCAAACAGCCACCACCATGACCATGGCAGTAACCTTAAATCCGTTCATTTGATCATGGAAAATGATCACACCTAGACCTAGTAGTGGAACAACAGCTACTTACGACAATGGAGAAGATTGAAGACATTTGACAAAACCTGCTGTCCAAATCCATTGTCATTAGATAAGATAATTTCCCCAATTTAAACTCTTCTATTTCTCCACTCCAAGTCCTTCCACTATCCACTTGCAAACAGCTCCTCCATAAGAATACAACTTGTTCGCAATTCGAATTCAAATCGAATCGAACCAAATTTATATGAATCGAATCCAAAAAGAATAAGATTAAGATTGACTCTGCTTTGTGTACTTAAATACTAACCTTTTAGGAATCATTATTTCTATATGCTCATTTGAAGAACAATCTGCAGAAATCACTTCAGGGGTATCAAGAAAATTCGTAAGGTTATTTATAAGAATATCTATTTTCACCAAACAATCTTCTATTCGTAAGGTTTTGAAGAACACAGAAAATTGATGTTTTGGGGTAAAATGGGGAATATAAAAGGTAGTGTGTCAAAGGCTTTGGGCCATGGATGATTTTGGGCCCAAGCAAAAATGAGTTCTTAAGTATCTTAAAAGAGGACAAAAAGGTAAATATGGCAAAGAAAGGGTGTCAAAATGGAAAACAAAATTAAGTGCTGTGGTTGTACAACTAAGCGAATAAACCAAATTTTGTCATATTGCCCAGGGATATGGGAGTCATAGTTAATAAACGCCAGAGCCGTTATACGAACACTCTCCATGGCCGAGGTTTTCCCTACCTAAGTCATAATCGAATCGGTAATCGAATCAATGATATATAAAAAATTTATGGGTTATTAGTTCAACTGGTTGAAATGAAAAAACCGGATAGAACTGTTTAATGTCATAAATAATTTTATTTAATTAAAATTTATAAGAAATATTAAATATTAATTTTTAATTTAAAAACAAAAATTGAACCGATTCAGCTAATTTTGACCGAATTTGATAGGTTTTTTTATAGATCGATTTTTTATGTTTGACCAGACAGTCGATTCCTGATTCAACCAGTTGAACCGATCGATTCGGTCCGATTTTAAAAACATGATAAATAACTGACTTCAGCGTGCGTAGGATAGTGAACATCGGCAACCATCGGTTTCAGCTCTAACCTCACTCCATTATTTTACAAGATCAAAATCAATCTTCGGACTCATAGCTCCATCAAATCCTTGCATTCACTTCTGCCAACTACAGTAGATAATTGCTCTCGTTCCAATCAACTCACACAGTACACTCAGACCCTCTTCGCACATTGTAAAACTTGACTCAAATCACTCCCCCAACATATAAATTTCTTTGTTCTAATTAGACATAAAACCTTTCTATTCAGTCAATTGTTTGACACTGAAGTAGCTAGCAATTTATATTACATTGATGAACAAGTACACCAGTGAACAGTTTGCCCAGTGAGTTTGGTTAATTTTTTTTTTTTTTTTAAAATCGTTGGAAATCTCACCGCCAAATCATCCTTCCGGACTTAAGCGGAGCATGTAAAATTTTCGACTGTCTCAAGCTCTTATACGAAACGCATTCTCTGGATTCGAACTCAGGATGTCAAGGTGAAATCTCGAACCCTACACCACCAAGTCACGCCCTTAAAGATGAAATTAATGGAAGAACATTTTAAACTCCTCTTATTTTGCTCAATCACTAATGCCTTGCATTATTGCAACACTAGCAAATATTAATTACCTAGAAATTTCTCCATTACACAAGCTCTTGGAGTTGTTGAAGCTTTTGGAGCTTCAATGACAGCTCGCATCTTCAATCTTGGATTTATAGTCATCCAAATAATGATGATAGAAGTAAGAAACAAAACCCCAAATAGCCAGAACCATGGAAATAACCTTCAATCCGTTCATTTGATCATGGTAAATGATCACAGCTAGTACTGGAACAAAAGGTAACCCAACAGTACTTATGACATTGGAGAAGAGTGAAGACACTTCAAAAACCAACCCTGTTGCACCAATTGAAAAAACCTGTAAGCAAATAGCTGTCCAAATCAATGTCATTAGGTAAGAAACTTTCCCCAATTTAAACTCTTTCATCTCTTCACTTAAGTCCTTCCATTCTCCACTTGCAAATAGCCCCACTAGAAGAATACAACTTGAAACTATTGACGGATATACTATCATGTCCAAAACCACCTTAAATGTTTCCTCTTTGAAAACCCTTCTGAAGAAAAGTTGTGTTAAGGAAAGTACAAGTCCATACCCAGCTGAAGCGCCAAGGGTGCAAATGAACCCAATTGCATATTTTCCATTGGCAGCATCATCACCTGACGATTCTGTGGACTTATCATTGTTAAACACAAGAAGGATTGAGGAGGTGGTGAGAAGGAATAGAAAATTGATGATGTAAGGAGTGAACTTCATTGAGTTGAGGAAGAAGGAAAAAAAAGCATTGAAAGCCAATTGGGAAGCACAAATGAGGGAATAAGTTGAGACTGGAAGATACAAGTACCCAAATGAATACATCATGCTGATTGCTGCTTGAAGTATGCCAAGTGAAAGATAGACTGATGCAAGACATAAAACTGACGGAGGCCTAACTTCATGGAGATTATTTTCGGATGCGGAAATGAGATAAAGGGGAAGGAGAATTGGGAAGCCTGCAGGTTGAACAAATCCTGCCATCCATTTGCTGTTTCCGCCTTCTGTGTAGTATAATCTTCCGAGAATTGTGGCCGCTGACTGGCCAGCAAGGAGGATCAGTGTGTAAATGGCTATTCGGATCCACCATTTCAAATTCTTTCGGGAAGGGAATTTTGAATTGTAGCTTACATTTGCAGCAGTTGAGTTTACTTCTCTGGCTTCCGGGTCTGCCATAAAAAAGGAAAAAACAAACAGTGATTCCATTTCTTAACAACTGTGACTAAATCCTAAACTGACTCTTAAAAGTCACACTTACTTAATCATAAACTGACTCCTAATAGTTAATGATGTTAATTATATTCATTTATTAAAATTATAAATACATAAAATAAACTATTTCGCATCCCAAAGGACCCAAACTGATAAAAAAAAAAAACTCATCCAAATTACATTCCTTGAAGGGATCATGTGTGTATGTGCAAGTGCAACAATTCAAATAGCCAGACAGTGTGATGAAAATATAGAAATCAATAAGGCACATAAATTAATTTTTATTTTTATTTTTTAAAATAAAAGCAGTAGTCATTTCTCCTGATTTTGTTCAATTATCATTTTGCACAAAAAAGAAAAAGGCCATTTACCTCCCATGTGCTGCATGTCTTGAGGTTGAACTTCTCTCATGTCAAAGGTGAAGAGTTCCGAAAAAGATGAAGCTTAGTAAACATAAGGTGAACATAAGGTGAGCTTAGTGTTTTTATATAAATTTTTATAAATTATATTTTTTGTGAATAATGAGTAATGATATTCATATGAATTTTTATAAATTTCTGTCGTTGAGAGTCCCACAAGGCGATCTTTGTTTTTCGTGACAATGTTTGTCTTATTGTAGAATCGATTCCATTCTGCCTCCTTGATCACATCGCATTTTTTTCGTCCTTTACATTTCACAAATTCAACTAACTATAGAGTATAGTCTAGTGTTTATTTTTCCTTTCTTTCCTTCCTCTTCTGAATAGATACATACAGAGAGAGTAGTCTAACATGATTACTCTGAGGACAAAATTTGCTCATAATTTGATGGTCAAATTTAATTTAGTCCCCGCTTCAGAAGTTACTTACCATCAACAATAATATATATATTTTTTGAATGATTAGAAACCCCGCCGTCAAACCACCTCTTCCGGGCTTAAGCGGAGCAGGTTTTCATGAATTCGAACACAGGACTTCAAGGTGATTTTCTGAGCCCTACACACAATAATACATAAAGCTACAATATCTACATATAGATTGATGCTCATCCTATTCCTATCCAATCCCATCCCATAGGTATATCAACACAATTATAAGGTTAAGAAATTTCTGATAAGAGAAATTGAGTTAAAGAGTAGGATTTCTATTGTTCAATCGGAAGTGAGATCCCCAAATCGAATCAAAAATTAAAATTCCTGAATTCAGAGATATAAATTGTATATTTTTACTCAGTAAGGATCTCGCGGATCTCGCCCCCATATTCGACACAAGTAACAGGGAAAATTCAGAATAAAAAATTTCATTAGTTTGGATCTATGCAAAACAACAAATCTATGTCACAGGAACCTACATTTTCTTTGATGATGATTGACAGGGAAAAAAATGGATATATATATTGCAATTCACAAATATTACAAAAAAAAAAAAAAGGAAGAGGAAATTTCAACTCTGTTTGGCTGCCTCTCACATTTCCAACATCTAAAAATGGCTTTGCCATGGCAATGTAGGCAGTCTTTCCTCTAAATTGCAGAAACATTTGCTTCATTATCTGCGAACAACATTTTCGAAGTACCCTTATTTCACTCCACCTAAATTCCTTTTCGTATGTCCCACAGAACACTGCTACTCAACTTTCATTTCAATCTTAATTTGTCAGGCCTGTAACAATAATTTGCATCTCCAGTTACTATATGCAGATTAAATATATTATAAAGGTACACTAACAACTCCAACTACAGAACAACTCAACACTGAACAGGATATGCCTTGTTATAATTTAAGTACATTAAATCATTAAGCAAATTATATGATTACTGCTCCCAAAATTCTCCCTTGCTTAGGTGCTTGTGAAAAAACTTACCCGTGAATGAGGGATCTGAAGAAGAATGAGTGATACGCAATACAAGCATAAAGATATTGCAACTGCAGCAAGAAAATTACACAGCAGTCGCCTGTTGTCTTTTGTAGGTACAAAAGCTGACTTGAGTGTATTGGTTAATTCAAAAAGTCGATGAGAAATCTGCAGAAGCAAGTTAAGAAAGCACGACCGTGCAGGAAAACACGATTAGTTAAAACTATTGGCTCTTATTAACATTAAACTTCACAAAATATTTACTTACCAAGACATAAATGGCAGTTGTAAGCATGAAGTTGAGCAATGGGTATTCCGGGATAATGGAAAGAAGCCACTTAGGCTGTCCATTCGGCATGTTCGATCTGCACATAACATATGCATAAGAAATTAGAAAGCATTTGTAAAAATTCTTGTGGGGTGGTGAAGTCTTTGCTTTCTGGGAGATTTCAAGAGAACCGCTCAAATGATGCTTTAACACAATCAATTATGAAAGTTCTGTAGATGCCTTTTATTTAATTAATTCTTAGATAAATATGCAGTGTTCGATCTCAGGCAATAAAGTGATATCAAGGGAGCACACTGAAAAAGCCTGTGGTTGTTTATCTGAATATATATATATACTGATAACATCAATACAAGAATACTGAGGGCGAAGAACATGAGAAGGAAAAATGAACGTTAGAGAATTAGTCAGCAAACCTCAACCAGATATGGAACTGCGAAACGTAAGTTTCCAAAGTTATCTTGCCAAGCCACCTGATATTACAAGGTTTAACAGTTAGACAAAGCACAAAATATGGTGAAACTAAACAGGTAAGCACAAAAAATAATACAATTTAAACAGTAACCTAAAACAGATAATTTAGTAATAATGGTTAAAGAACATACGCAAAGAGAGTCAAAGAGAAACTCCGAAGCTGCTGGGTGAAGTTTCGCAAACAAATGTACACACTGGAATCATAACAAAGCAGAGTTAAAACTGAGCCAAAATACTTGGGGATCTGATATCATCAAGCCACCCTGAGTAAAAACTCCCTAACAAGTGTTTCACCAAAGAAATAAAAGAACATACGTGATTGGAATCCATGATGTGTATGGATGGTACTTGTTGTATGTAACTTTGTCCAGCTTGTAGACACACTCATACCACAAATAACCAACCTAAAAAAAAAACATATGGAAGAAATCCTCAAACTAAAAGATAATCAATCATATTTAACCAGACAACAATACTCTGGTTACAAAGGCATGCAACTCACAAATAAAGCAATTGTCACGATTCCTGCTTTGATTGATAGTTTTCTCTTGGGTTCGGATTCCTCCAATTTATCCATCCATTTCTCAACCTAGCATATTAAATATTTAAAAGATTTAGTAGTTTGTTTATATATAAACAAATACACCAGAAATCCAAGATCACCAAAATTAAAGAAGTTACATTGGGATGATAATAGGCATATATCATTCCGACGATCCATATATAGCGATCAAGCCCAGATCTAAAATGCCACTCATGCAGTCTAGAGAGTTCTGGTTTTGCAGGATCAGTATATCCTGCCATAGGAGAAACTATAAAGGTGAACACTATCCAAGAAACCCAAGTCAACTTGAACTTATTCAATGTATTCAACTTGAATTAACCACATTCAGTTTAATTTTTTCTGGGGAAGAAAAAAATGTATCATCAAGAAAATCCGTTTTTCATGCAGAAGGTATGCAAAAAAGTGATGAAGGCTTATAATACAGAATCAAAATCTCCTGGGCATAAAAGTAAAACTTCACTATAAATTGAGTTCTCCTGGGGGATATCTGCAAGGATACTGACCTAGTACGAACGTTAATGGACTCCACAATATCTCAAAAACTCCAGGAATTTCCCAAATCAAGATGACCACAAGAAAGCAAGCAAGAATCTTCACAATCATCACTGATCCTATCTCATTGTATTTGTTAAAAATACCAACAGCTCCGTACACCATTATGGTGAAAAGTGTGTGCATTGGGCAGATATAGTACAGCATATAGTCATTGTTGAGAATAATACAGCAAAATGCCACAAAGAAATTCAGCCGCCACATCATCTGCATCAAGTAATAATGATGTAAAAGCATGTAAGATTGTCAATAAATAAAACAAAAACAAAGTGATAACATTTACATTGAAATGTAGCAAAAGTCCATAATAAATATAATCACCTGAGCAAAACGTGCAACGCTAAAATCCTTCCTGATGTAATAGTAGGAAAAGTTTCCAAACCCGGTCATCCAAACATATGCAGCAATAAAAACACGTATTGCATTGTATAACTCAGTTGCAGCAAAGTAATGATACATTAAAAATAGGACCTGCCAAAATACAAAATAGCTGTAATGAAGCAATGAAACTATTTAAAGTCATCATGTACATTGAATATATCTTCTATTTGATAAATGAAGCAAAGCTGTGAGAGAACAAACCATCTATAAAATCCAATAAAGATTAAATCCATATTATCTTAAATTCCATCTCATAATTTAGCAATTTCTTGATATGATTTTCACAAAATTACAGTGCTGTTATGAAAAAGAACAAATTGTCTGCAGCCTGAATAAGATGAACAGCATCAAAAGATAATGCTTGTTGCAGAGAGATGAATCATTAGAGCAAGGTAACTATATCCAGAAGAATAACGGAATGAAAATTAAACTGCACATCACGATAATTCAAAATAAATGCAGAAAACATACAATTCTTTTTATTATTTTCAACTCAAGATTATGCTGAAGAAATCATTTCTCCATTAATTAAGAGTTTCATCAAGAAATACTCGCCTGCATCCATCCCTTCCACTCCTCAGTCTGATGCCGATTAAGGTATTGTATAGTCTTTCCAGAGAATGGAGACTTGTCATTATGTTTCTTGAAAGAAGTCAAAACTGAAACTATGACAAGAAGAAGGTAGAGAAAGAGGAAAAGGTCGCGATTGTAGTTCTGTCAAAGAAAAGGAACATAGAGGAGGAAGAAACAAATATATCAAATTCACAATGTAGACATCAAGCTTATCATCATTATCGTGCAAACGGAAATTAAATATATAACCGGACAAAAGTACCTTTGTAGAATAGCCAAGTATATTTGTACGGTCACATATGTAGAAATAAAATAAAATTGCCCCCAACTCAGCCCTGGATGATATACATGAAGTTGTTATACATGAAGCAAGAGAGAAACCGAAATGCATCCACCTCAACAGAATAATATGTCTTACATTGCTCTCAAAGTTGCCCGATTTTCTAGCAAGAAAGCATCATCCATGGTCATAAACCTAGAAGAAGAAGAAGAGGTATAGGTAAGAAAGACTTTAAGACAATAATCAAATAAAGCTCCATGAAAAACATGCATATCATAAGAAGTAACCTAATTAGGTTTGTTTTTATGGATGAACTGTAAAGCCTCGCAGAAGCTGATCTCGCAAGGCCTCCTTCTAGCAAAACAGCACGATCATCTTCCTTGATAGTCTCCTTTTCCAATTCAACTAGGTTGGTGTCTGAATGGCTGCAACCAGGGAACTCATTCAGTGTTAGAAAATGTTTATGTTGTCCCCTTGATAGTCCAGACTTTACCTTCCCTTTCGTCTACAAACATACCAGTCAACTCAATGAATCACTGACATTAATATTCATCCAAAGATTTGTTTTTGATTTAAACAAAAAATTAAAGAAAATTTTCACTTTAGTCTACACCTGTGACGGCAGTATTTTTCATCTAAAAAGAAATCTATTTTCCATCATCAATGCACCATGTAGACAAGTAAAACTGGATCAATTGATAAAGTCATAAAACCAAGGTTAACAAACTACCCCGATCCATTTGGTAAGAAACTTACACTTTCGAATGAGAAGACAATTTCTTGTATTCTAAAAACTCTGAATAAATCCATGCAACAAATACAGGGATGATTCCAAGCAAAAAAGACACCTGTAACATGCAACACAAGGCTTCTTTATTTGAAACAAAACGAAAAATTAAGACATTGAAAACAATAAAAAAGAAATGAAATACACAGAAACAGCAGCAGTAAATGATGGCCATCAGCTTCAGAACTCGTATTAAAAATAGAGATTAGATTTTTCTTTTCTCTTATTTATCTTATTTTTCATTTTTTCTGTAAGCAATCTCATTTGCTAGTGTGCTCAAATTGCTTCACTCGCAAATTCACCGAGAGTTCGGCTAATCATCAAACGTTATCAATATCAATTAAGAAATAACCAGAACCTTTAAAAGCTATTGCATTAAAAAGATCTAAAGTTAATGAAACACGTTTTACTGAAAATAACAAATAAAAAATAATAACAACAACAACAACAATAATAATAATAATAATGCAAACGCAAGAAACGATCAAATTACGAAGCATTTAACTAAAATTAGCAGAAATCGAATAATGCTAAATAATTCGACGCCGTACCTGCCCAGGCGTAATTGGCCCGGAAACCACCATTTTTGGATCCGCAAAACTGAAAAAAAAAATGCGTGTTAGATTAACGCCAACACAAAAAACATAAATTAAATTTCGAATTTTAGATCGGTAAGCTATAATGAAATAAGAAATAAGAAATGAAGTACCTGAGACGAAGAAGAAGAAAGCAGAGGAGTTTGAGAGAGTGATCCTATGACATGCTTATTATATAAATAAAAGTTTTCGGTTGAATTTTAATTTAATTTAATTAATAACACTAAACTAGCGTAATAAAAAGCTACGAATCAGAGATCCAAAGTGAACAAGAGACAATGAGTTTGCTTCAAGAAGAGAGAAAATGTTCGACGACGCGTCGTTTTCACTCCTCTCTCTCAAACGGTCGATGGTGGTTGTTGCTGTTGCTGTTGCTGTTGCGGTTGCTCTTTTGCTTTCGTTACCTTCAATTATTTACTGTTACAAATATTTTTAATAAATGTTTTTGGTCTCCGTATATACACGTCACTTAACAATCCACCCATCTAATCGTGTCTGATCAAAATAAACATTGCGATCAATTGAGTAAATCTTTGGTGCAAAAGTGATATGAATGATGTGATATTACCAATCAATTAAAAAATAATATATTTAATTTTCTTCATATTTTTTAGTTTTTTTGACTTTTTAGCACACGTGGCAAAGGATGATTGTCTTGTTACATGGATGACGTTGTATCACTGTTGCACCAAAGATTTTCTCCAATTTTAGTACCTTTTTCTTCAACAAAATAAATTGTTTTTTTTTTTAAATAAATAAATTTTACATAATAATATATTAAAAAAAAATTGCCAATCGTTCGTATATATATTGTTTGACAAATTATCAAAATTATATAAATTTTGAAATTTTATTTACTGATGTATTGAAATTTAAAAATATATTAAACATCCATCTATTATATAATAAACATATATATACAAAGTTTGAGTTTGATAAATTTGTCAATTAATATATAAATTTGTTTATTTTGGGTCTAATGAGAGATTCAAATGATATTACACCTTTAAAAACCAATTTAATCTATATATAAAAAACAAATAAATTGAAGAGGAATGAGGATCTAAAGTCTCAGACCACAATGAGAATCATTGACTCTGGCCCTCTGGCTTGATGACTTTTGTTAATGATCTATGTACGACTATTGTTGTTGATAGACAGTCAATTTAAAACCGTACAAACTGAAATCGTAGCCGTTGATCTTAATTACTTTATTGAATGTGCATCACAGTCAGCATTAGCTGTCTTATAAGATATATGAAGTTACGAATAATGAATTGTACACATTATTGCAAAAGAGATTTCTTGCAACTAAAACATAATTAAGAAAGCAGTAAAGTTCAAGTAAATCACCTAATTAATCATTTATTTTAACACTTTTGGGCATTAATTAATGCACTACTCTCACAACTGTCAAATTTTTATTTATTTTTTAATCTATAGTTATTATTTTGGAAGTATATAAGAGTACTGTTATAAAATCATAGTAACTATTAATTTATTTTGCCCCCATAACTCTTTAAAAATTTCAATTGGGATGTTCAAATAAAAAATCACTCGATTATATCGTTTGAGACGATAACCCTTAGTTCCTCTATGTATTATGTTAATTAATTGAAAATTTTATAACAATCATTAATTATATGCATTTTTCAAACTGAAAAATCTTACCTAATATATTGTTTCGTTTTAGGAATATAATCTGGCTAGTTTTTCATTGCTTTGTGTTGATGGTAAAAATCGACATAAAACATCAAACAGTGCAGTTAGGGACAGGGATGAGATTTTCTTTTTCCAAAAGGGATGGATATTCAGAAAATTGGTAGCCACTCATCGGCTCGGTAGAAAGTCTGGACATGATCTTCCAGATTTGGACGACCAGACTACAGGATTCGGTAAGAAATTCAGAAGCCGACCGCATCAAATACGCAGCCGACCACATTGGGTCAGGAAGGCAGATCAAGTCCATCCGGTCTCTGAAACGGTGTGATGAGTTCGGCTAGCTTAGGGCAAAGCAGAAGTGATTGTGGGAAGCTCAATAAGTCGTTTAGCCGACCACTCAGCAACCGACAGAAACACCGACAGAAGCTTTGAGAATGTGATTTCCCTTTACATATGTCATCTCCCAGAAACACCCACATGGCTCTTGTCATCACTAAATTCGTATAGCAGTGAAGAGTCAAATTGATGCGATGGGATGTCAGAGGATAGACTTACTTTCGGCGAGAGCAGGCCTAGGGCAGAGAGCTATTAAATGAGTCAAGTGTCATGTGGACAACAGAAACAGCAAACCACCTCATTCGCAGTATATAAAGAGAGGTGTGTGTCTGCAGATTAAAGAGGATTCACAGTGTACAGATTAGTGAGGATTCACTATTTTCTCTCTTGTAAACAAATTGTAACACCTTGGCCATATAAAACAGCTCGGTTTCCACACCGACCGACCACCAAGCAGGTCGGCCGAGCACTTTTCAGTAATAAAAACCACCATCTGTTTTGTGCCCGTGGACGTAGGCTGGACTCGATCCGCCGAACCACGTTAGCTCCCTGTGTTAATCTGCGTGCTTTTCGCCTTCTAAATTTGCTTTTGGTTTCCCCCATAACCAAACAAATTCACTGCTGAATGAATGTTGAGTCCCGGGAACGATAATCCCCTTATTGTCCCTGAGACGAAAACCAGTCGTCAACACTTTGTTAATTAAAGGTAATTATTTTCTTATATTAACATTTAACACTAATATAACAAGCACTTGATCAAGAAACTAAAGTTGGGACAACGAAGCGCAAAGCAATATTCGCTTGACGATTACTTGATACTCCCAGCTGATATATTGAAACGATAACAAATTCATGATTAATTCATCACGTAAATATGTGTTGATAGAGATTTATGCAGTTAAGGTATTTGAACAGTTCGACAAGGCAGAGAGGGAACTTTCTATTTTGAAGGATCAGATGTCCAGATGTTTGGTTAGTTTTCGGACAGTCAGCGATTCTAAACACTTCCTTATTGAACCAGCTGACCAGATGACCATATGGCATAGATTTTAGAGACCGACGATATCAGAGGCGAGGCCGACCACAGTTAGACCGGCGGCTCCTTTTGGTTTATCTACCCATAGAAGCAGGCGGATAGCTCTATATTCTGGGTTAGGACGGGACAGTCTGGGCAGATCGCAGATCATTTAGCAGGACTTGAAGACCACGTGAGAACGGAGTAATGATAAGTACATGAAAATGTACATTGGAACATCATTTATCTAAGCTTATTGTTAATATTTAGTTTATATTTTATGTCTTAATACATATTTTCTATTGTTATAATAATTTAAAAATGTTTATTATTTACACTAATTTAGTGATTTTTATTTGTAGGAATATTGATAAATGGATCCGGGAATTTTACAAGAATTTCGGGAACCCCTGGGAACACACAGGACGACCAGGATCAGAGGCGCCATGGCGCCAAAGTTACATACAGTTTCCAGGGAGAATGGCGCCATGGCGCCACTCATGAACCATCCATGGCGCCATTCAAATAGACAAAGGCTTGGCGCCATGGCGCCAAGCAAATACAAGGAAGCCAGGTGGCGCCATGGCGCCACCACATGAAGAAAAGGAGGCGCCGTGGCGCCCACCAGGAGCCCGGGCCAAATTCCCGAGAGTTTGGCGCCGCGGCGCCCCAGGAAGCCAGACTCCATACAATTCCAAGGAGTTCAGCGCCGCGGCGCTGCGCAGGGAATTCCTACGCGTTCCAGGTTTCGGATTTTAGGGTTTTCTGAAATCCTAATGACTCCCTGATACTTCTATAAATATGAGACTTCGTCCAAAACACAAAGGGAGGCTAGTTACACAATTATCAAAGAGAAAATAGAGCCGTGCAAATTCCCGGGATCAGAACCAATGATTTCTCCATCTATCTCTGTTGTTTCTTCATCTAGCATGCGGAACTAATCTCCCAAGCAAAGCTAAGGGCGAACTCTTGTACCCAAACTCTTGTATTCCTGTTATTTGATTCATGAATGGATTTTATTGATTAATATAATTGTTATTCTCTTCATCTCTTTATTCTATGGATTAATTGAGAACTATATTTTATTAGTTTACATATAGATTCAGTCACGCTTTTTCTATGTGTTGTTGGTAAAATTGGTTTGATAGATTAAGTTGTTTTGCGAGTTGATCCTCTGCTGCAGTAAGTATTGCCCGAGGGTATATTGTCGTCGTTGGATAGGTTGTAACGATAACCTTGTGAGTTGTAACCGTAGAGAATATTGAATAACAATTACCTTAGAACTTAAACTGGTGTAGAATTGAATATCTTCCAATTGTTGATTTGGGACGTGAAATCCTCAATTGTGTAATTACATGAATCGATAACGGAATATAGGTAATAGGTACAAGAGGGAACCCGGATGCTTTGCTATTTTTCTCAATATTATTAAAACCTTTTAAGCCTTTGAATTATTTAATTTTCCATCATATTTAATCTTTCCTTTAAATAGTTATTGCTAATCGTTTCTGTTAAGTAAATCAGTTCCTGTAACCTTCTCTCTGTGGAATCGACACCCCAACTGTACTGCGATAACCGCGAGTCATATTTGGGCGTAATCAAAATTTGGCGCCGTTGCCGGGGAGACGGTTTACAAGCAAAAGGACCAGGTGCTTTTAACGAAGCGTAACTTAACTTCGTTCTTTTTATTTATTTTTCGTTTATTTTCTTTTAGTAATTAATTTTATTCTTAATTAGTTCTTTCCTTCTTAGTATTTATTTTAGTCATTCTATTTCTGTTTTAGTTTTACTTAGATTTAAATCTTAGCTTATTCTTTTTTATTTATTCATTTTTTTTCCTAGTATTATTTGAACTTTAATTGCATGCATGCCTAGACGTAGGGATAGATGGTAGGTTCGTTAGAACCGAAGAAGAGAATTCTGATTCAGAGGGTTTGTTTGACAATCCACTATTCACATCATCCGCATCTAGTGCACACACATGAGTGATTGATGATTACGAGAGACCACCTAGGAGGACTCTTGAAGAGTACCTCCACCCAACTCGCACAGCTACACCTTCGTGTATCCTGTTTCCTCCAAATGCACCACCCGTAGATTTTAAACCTGGGATGATACAGTATCTTCCAACCTTCCATGGTTTGGAGAACGAAAATCCCTATGTGCATATTAGAGAGTTTGAAGAGGTAGTAGCGACTTTCCATGACCGGTTTGGAACCACAGACACAATCAGACTTAAGTTTTTCCCTTTTTCCCTTAAGGACAAAGCTAAGAGTTGGTTGTACTCTTTAAGACCTAGGTCAATAGGATCGTGGGGCGAGATGACCCGGGCATTCTTTGATAAATATTTCCCACACCACAAGACGGATGCCCTTAAAAAACAAATCTCTACCTTCTCCCAGAAAGACAGTGAGACCCTTTACCAAACATGGGAGAGGTATAAGGAATTGTTAGCTAGTTGCCCCCACCATGGCTTTGAGAGTTGGCGTTTAGTTAGTTACTTCTATGATGGATTGACACCTAGGGAACGCCAATTCGTTGAGACGATGTGTAACGGCAAGTTTATCCAAAATGACCCTGATGAGGCCCTCGAGTACCTAGATGACCTAGCTAAGAAGTCTCATACCTGGACTGGACCTAATTCCATGGATAGCACTGATAGGACACACCTCACTCCTCCCATTAGAAGCGTACACCACTTGAGAGAGGAGGACAGCCTTAAGGCGAAAGTTGAACTATTAGCCAGACAAATGGGAACCTTACTAGCCAAGGACAATAAATCTATGCATACTGTAGCTAACTTAGAGCCTCAGGAAGTTTGTGCTGTTTGTAACAGGACCGATCATTTGACACAAGAGTGCCCTACAACTAGAGACCCATATGAGAGTCAATGCAATGCATTAGGAACGTATAGGAAACCCTACACACCGTACTCAGACACTTATAACCCTGGTTGGAGAAACCATCCCAACTTCAGTTGGAAACAAGACTCTCATCAGTCGAGTCAGACACCACAGCCTAGGAGTTACAGTACCCCACCTCAGTATCACACACCTGCCATCCCTAGGAACTCCTTAGAGGACACCATGCAAGCCTTTGTGGAAACTCAAAGTAAGACCAATCAGAAGTGAATTGACTAATCGAAGTTTGAAGATAATCAGAAGTTTGAATTGGCCAATCAGAAGTTTGAATCCTTAATAGCTCAGCTAGATGAGGACAACAAGGAGATTAAAAGCCAAATCTCCAAGTTAACCAACGTGCTGAGTGTGAATGAACAAGGGAAATTCCCTTCCCAAGCTCAACCTAATCCTCAAGGGCAACACATGGCACGGGCTGATCAGGGAGGTGCGAATATAAAAGGCGTTAATGCCATAACTATTAGGTGTGGTAAGGAGGTAGGAGTAAAAGACACCCCAAACACAACAGATCCGACCCAGGATAATAGTGTAGAAACTCCTCAGGAAGACCCAGAACCACAACTCCCAGTTAGAGTACCATTTCCTCAAGCCCTTAGGCCAGCCACCAAAGCTGCAGACCAGAAAGACAGTGAGATCTTAGAACACCTTAGGCAAGTAAAGATAAACCTGCCCTTGTTACATGTAATCAAACAGGTTCCCACATATGCTAAGGTTTTAAAAGATCTATGTACCATGAAAAGGAAGCACCATGTGAAGAAAACTGCGTTCCTAACGGAACAGCAGTGCAGTGCAGTGATTGAACAAAAGACCCCACCAAAATATAAAGACCCGGGGTGTCCCACCATCACTTGCCATATTGGTACATGCGAGTTTGGTCAGGCGTTACTAGACTTGGGCGCGAGTGTGAATCTCATGCCGTATTCCATATATACGCAGTTAGGTCTTGGAGAAATCAAGCCTACATCGGTAGTCTTACAGTTAGCAGATCGTTCTGTCAGAACCCCACGAGGGGTAGTAGAGGATGTCTTACTCCAGATTGACAAATTTTATTATCCCGTTGACTTCTTGATTTTAGACACCCAGTCCGTAGTTAAAACCGAATCTAAAATTCCTCTTATCCTGGGTAGACCTTTCCTAGCTACAGCAAATGCCTTATAAATTGTAGGAATGGTCTCATGAAATTGTCATTCGGAAACATGACACTGAAGTGAACATTTTTCACATCGGGAAACAGCCACAAGATGACGATGAATGTCATCAGACATTCCTCATAGATACCCTTGTGCCAGAATTGGCATCCAATCTACATGAGTCTGACCCTCCCGATCATCTCCTTCCGGATTCGACCCTTTTAGACACTCTTGAATTACCAATCCTCCGGACCTTGCTACAGGTTACTCTGTTGGCAGCCGCAGTTTGAGGCTTTGCCAGAGGAAAGGGATAGACCAAAACCTTCTTCGGTCGAAACACCGAAAATTGAATTGAATTAAAGCCCTTACCTGAAGGACTGCAACATGCGTTCCTTGGATCAGGAGATACATTCCCTGTCATTATTTCCTCAGAGCTTAGTGCATCGCAGAGTAAGAGATTACTTGAGATGTTGAGTGAGCATAAATCCGCACTTGGCTGGACCATAGGAGACATCAAAGGTATTAGCCCCTTGATTTGTTCCCACAAAATTCACCTAGAAGATGGAGCTATTCCTCGTAGAGACCCTCAACGTAGGCTTAACCCCACTATGAAAGAAGTGGTGAGAAATGAAGTGATAAAGTTACTAGACGCGGGTATTATATACCCAATTGCTGATAGTAAATGGGTTAGTCCTACGCAGGTTGTCCCCAAAAAGTCGGGAGTCACTGTAGTGAAGAATGAGGCAGGAGAACTGGTTCCTACCAAGGTAGTCACAGGGTGGCGTATGTGCATGATTACCGAAAATTAAATGCTGCCTCCCGAAAAGACCACTTCCCACTTCCCTTTATCGATCAAATTCTTGAGCGGGTAGCTGGTCACCCATTTTACTGTTTCCTAGACGGATATTCAGGATACTACCAAATTGAGATCTCCTTGGAAGATCAGGAGAAAACCACATTTACCTGCCCGTTCGGAACCTATGCTTTTCGCCGCATGCCATTTGGTTTATGCAATGCCCCTGCCACTTTTCAAAGATGCATGTTGAGCATTTTTAGTGATATGATTGAGAAGTGTATGGAGGTGTTTATGGATGATTTAACAGTGTTTGGCGACTCCTTTGATATATGCTTGCTTAACCTGAAAGCAGTATTAAGTCGATGTCAGGAGAAAGGCCTCGTTCTGAACTGGGAAAAGTGTCACTTTATGGTCTCTTCAGGAATCGTCCTAGGTCATATTGTCTCATCCAAAGGCATTGAAGTCGACAAATCAAAGATCGATTTGATATCTAAGCTGCCAACACCCAAAACTGTTAAAGATGTGCGATCATTTCTTGGGCATGCTGGTTTCTATAGGAGATTCATACAGAACTTCTCTTCTGTCTCTAGACCCCTGTGTAACCTTCTCGCTAAAGATTCTTCATTTGAATGGACACAGGAGTGTGAAGATGCCTTTAGGACACTTATAACTAAACTCACCTCTGCCCCAATCATGCAACCACCCGATTGGAATTTACCATTCGAAATTATGTGTGATGCTAGTGACTATGCAGTTGGGGCAGTTTTAGGACAAAGACGAGAAGGGAAACCTTTTGTCGTGTATTATGCCAGCAGAACTCTAAACAGTGCTCAAATGAACTATTCCACAACTGAAAAAGAACTGCTGGCAGTAGTCTTTGCCTTAGACAAATTTCGTGCATACCTAATCGGCTCTCCTATCACCATTTTCACCGACCATGCAGCCCTCAAGTACCTCCTTTCGAAGAAGATGCTAAGGCTAGATTGATTAGGTGGATCCTGTTGTTACAGGAATTCGACCTAACAATCAAAGATAAAAAGGGTGTTGAGAATGTGGTAGCAGATCACTTGTCTCGCTTGGAGTTTAACGACTCTGCCGATGGCCCACCAATTCGTGATGACTTCCCTGATGAACATCTTTTTGCAGTCACACGAGCACCATGGTATGCACACATTGTCAACTTTTTAGTTTCTGGTGAGTACCCGTCCACTTGGACTACACAAGATAAACGTAAATTCTTGGTCGAGGTACGAAATTTCTATTGGGATGACCCGTACTTATTCAAATACTGTCCCGACCAAATATTGAGACGTTGCATTCCTGAGAATGAAGTTCTCAGTGTATTGACCTTTTGTCATGCCAACGCTTGCGGAGGTCATTTTTCTGTAAAGAAAACTGCTGCAAAAATTCTGCAGTGTGGTTTCTATTGGCCCACTCTATTTAAGGACACAAACGGTTTCTGCCGCTCTTGTGAAAGATGTCAGAAATTAGGAGCCTTGTCCCGTCGTCATATGATGCCTCTTAACCCTATTCTTGTCATTGAAGTATTTGATTGTTGGGGCATTGATTTTATGGGACCCTTTCCACCATCATTTGGTTATCTCTACATCTTGCTCGCAGTCGATTATGTGTCTAAATGGGTTGAGGCAATAGCTTGCCGAACCAATGACAATGCCACTGTAGTCAAATTCTTAAAGGAACATGTATTGTCCCGTTTCGGTACCCCTCGAGTCATCATAGCGATCAAGGAACACACTTTTGTAACCGATCTTTTGAAGCCTTGATGCGCAAATATGGTGTAGTGCACAAGATCTCTACTGCCTATCACCCACAGACAAATGGGCAAGCTGAATTAGCAAATAGAGAGATCAACAAATATTAGAGAAAACGGTAAACCCCGACCGCAAGGATTGGTCTTTACGACTTCCGGATGCGCTTTGGGCATATCGTACTGCTTACAAGTCCCTTCTTGGAATGTCTCCCTATAGGCTTGTATTTGGAAAAGCTTGTCATTTACCTGTTGAGTTAGAACATAAAGCCTATTGGGCTATTAAAAATCTTAACTTTGATCTGAGTGTTGCAGGTACACAGCGGAAACTGCAGATAACGGAGCTCGAAGAACTTCGGAATGATGCTTATGACAATTCCCGCCTCTACAAAGCCAAGATGAAAGCTGCCCATGACAAACAGATAATGAGGAAAACTTTTGAGCCTAACCAGAAGGTTCATCTTTATGATTCAAGACTCCATCTTCATCCAGGCAAGCTGCGATCCAGATGGACCGGACCATTTATTGTAAAACAAGTTTTCCCTCATGGAGCTGTAGAAGTAGAAGATCCCAAGGACGGCAGAGTATTTAAAGTAAATGGACAAGATGTGCCGTTCCTAGACAATCCGATTCCCGCAGCAGAGGACACACCTCTTGCTGACCCCACCTATGCGGATTGAGTTTACTTTTCTTATTGTTGTACTTTATTTATTTATGTCTTTATTTATTTCCTAGCTATTTTTAATCTTTTGTTTTTTTTTCTTTTTGTTTTTTTTTTTTATTTCTTTTGCAGGATAATTCAATATTTCATCCCGGCTCACCACATCTCTAATCAGGTGAACTCCTTCCTTGTATTTACCTTATTGGTTGTTACATTGAGGACAATGTTTTATTTAGGTTGGGGGTGGTGGTATTATCATGTGTTTCACCTGGATGGATATGTTCTTATTATATTGTTTTTTTGTTTTAGTCCCTGATAGTTAAACATAGTTCCGATGATGATATTGTTTGTCTTAGAATGAAATCTAGAAACGATAAGTCCTTTAATGTACTTTTATCTGATGACTTGAGTAGTTTATCTATGTTAGACTCGTAAGCACTTAATTATAGGTTTTTAACAGTGAAAGCCTGAGTAGTTAACAAAGTGACTAGTTGAAGAAATTATATGTCGATGAATGACCGTTTGCTTAGATATCTATCCTGATTTGCTTGTGTTATGACGTAAGGTATGGTTGCAATTAAAAGAAAAGTCTCTGAAGAAAGATATTGAACCACCTATAACCGATAAGCGTGAAGCTACCCATGGGCGAGTATTAGGACCACCATGAGGAGAAATGCTACCTTAAAGGGTAGGTGTGTTGAAAGAAAAATTCAAAAGAAAGAGCAACAAGAAGAGACGAGAAAGAAAAGAAACAAATCATACCATACTGAGCACACATAAAAAGCAACTACAGAGCTTAATTGAGATATCTAGGTTGGTTAGACCCATTCGACCCCGATTTTTAAACGAAATCATTGAGTTGGCTTACCTAGGAATAAAGCTGTGAACGAACCTTAGCACACACACACGTTGAGTCTAGCCTAGATGATTTATTCAAAGATTTAGATTGGAGTTGCGTTGAGTACTTTGAAAGTTCTTTTGTTTCATTACTATGCATTCTCTGAGGACAAACTTATGTGAAACTATTGGGACTATTTGATTTTTAATTTTTATATGTTTTGAATGACGTTTGTGGGTATCGTCGCTGTAAGCCCTCACGAGACTATAACTCGTCCACTAGGGACACCTAGGGGTTTAAAGGCTTGTTGCATACGCTAAATGCAATCGTGATCCCTACGAAAGTGGCTTAGATAGTTTATTTATTTAATTTTCATTTTATTTTACGCTTGAATTGCTAGAGACTAGCAATAAGCTGGTTGGGGGTTGTGATAAGTACATGAAAATGTACATTAAAACATCATTTATCTAAGCTTATTGTTAAATATTTAGTTATATATTTTATGTCTTAATACATATTTTCTATTGTTATAATAATTTAAAAATGTTTATTATTTACACTAATTTAGTGATTTTTATTTGTAGGAATATTAATAATGGATCCGGGAATTTTACAAGAATTTCGGGAACCCCTGGGAACACACAGGACGACCAGGATCAGAGGCGCCATGGCGCCAAAGTTACATACAGTTTCCAGGGAGAATGGCGCCATGGCGCCACTCATGAACCATCCATGGCGCCATCAAATAGACAAAGGCTTGGCGCCATGGCGCCAAGCAAATACAAAGGAAGCCAAGGTGGCGCCATGGCGCCACCAACATGAAGAAAGGAAGGCGCCGTGGCGCCCACCAGGAGCCCGGGCCAATTCCCGAGAGTTTGGCGCCGCGGCGCCCCCAGGAAGCCAGACTCCATACAATTCCAGGGAGTCAGCGCCGCGGCGCTGCGCAGGGAATTCCTACGCGTTCCAGGTTTCGATTTTAGGGTTTTCTGAAATCCTAATGACTCCCTGATACTTCTATAAATATGAGACTTCGTCCAAAACACAAAGGGAGGCTAGTTACACAATTATCAAAGAGAAAATAGAGCCGTGCAAATTCCCGGGATCAGAACCAATGATTTCTCCATCTATCTCTGTTGTTTCTTCATCTAGCATGCGGAACTAATCTCCAAGCAAAGCTAAGGGCGAACTCTTGTACCCAAACTCTTGTATTCTGTTATTTGATTCATGAATGGATTTTATTGATTAATATAATTGTTATTCTCTTCATCTCTTTATTCTATGGATTAATTGAGAACTATATTTTATTAGTTTACATATAGATTCAGTCACGCTTTTTCTATGTGTTGTTGGTAAAATTGGTTTGATAGATTAAGGTTGTTTTGCGAGTTGATCCTCTGCTGCAGTATTGCCCGAGGGTATATTGTCGTCGTTGGATAGGTTGTAATGATAACCGGTTGTTTTGCAAGTTGATCCTCTGCTGCAGTATTGCCCGAGGGTATATTGTCGTCGTTGGATAGGTTGTAACGATAACCTTGTGAGTTGTAACCGTAGAGAATATTGAATAACAATTACCTTAGAACTTAAACTGGTGTAGAATTGAATATCTTCCAATTGTTGATTTGGGACGTGAAATCCTCAATTGTGTAATTACATGAATCGATAACGGAATATAGGTAATAGGTACAAGAGGGAACCCGATGCTTTGCTATTTTCTCAATTATTAAAACCTTTAAGCCTTGAATTATTTAATTTTCCATCATATTTAATCTTTCCTTTAAATAGTTATTGCTAATCGTTTTTGTTAAGTAAATCAGTTCCTGTAACCTTCTCTCTGTGGAATCGACACCCCAACTGTACTGCGATAACCGCGAGTCATATTTGGGCGTAACCAAGTAATTGAACTTTTCCTCCGACACGTTGTCACAACTTAAAGATTCTTTACAGGCTGACATCATTATTATTGCGTCTGGCAGCGGAGAAGACAAGTTGATGTGACAGACCGTCAGACGACATTCTTGCTTTCGGCGATGACAGTCTTGGGGCAAAGAACCCGTCAATCAGTCGGAGATCATGTGGATATTGTCGAGGCATGGTAACAATGTTGTAACTCTTTAGTATTTAAAGAGAAGTTGATTTCATTTGTGAGAGACAGAGAGAGAAAAATAGATAGCGAAAATTGTAAAAAAGATGATAAGCACCACTTGTAAAAACTCGAAAGTCAAACAGCTCGGTTTCGTTTAAACATCTCTCCAAACAGGTCGGCCGAGATAGTTTTCGTAATAAAAATAACCTCCACCATTTTTGTGTCCGTGGACGTAGGCAGGACTCGCTCTGCCAAATCACGTTAAAACTCTCCTCGTCGACTTTGTGTGTTCTTTTTGCCTTTTATCGCGTTTGCTTTTGGTCTCCAATAACCAAATAAATTCAAGATTGAAGGAGGATTTTCTCTGGTGGGTTATCTTGAAACTGCCTATGGGACGAAAATCACCCCGTAAACAATATGAATGATTCATGAATAATTTTATTGTTGTTTAAGATCTGTTCAAATAAAGTACTGCTTCGTCATGCATAATCATGGTCTTAGATTTTAATTTTTTGCGTGGAAAGTTGACCGATTAATTCTTCTGGCAATAGTTTCATTTCATATTCACAGCAATTAATTTTCCGAATGCACAGAGTATCAACAGCTAGCTCGTAAATTGTTATTAATAAATTACATACGTAACCAATTATTAATGAACATAAACAACTCACATGTGAGGCAGGCGATATATGCCCGACCATCCGATCGGACTTAAACGGAACAGGTAAAATCCTTGACTATTTTAGAATTTTACAAGAAATGCATCTCTTATACTCAAACCTAATACCTAACAAACAAATCTCAAACCTTTTACCACAAAACCACATCCCTTGGGAGACAAGATAAGAAAAACGTACATAAAGAATCAACCAAAACCGGATCACATCATATATATTTTTAGGCTCCACAAATCCAATTAATCTCCCAGTCATTTTATTAAATGGTTGGGTCAATTATAAATATATATAATGATATGAATTCGATGTTGAGTTGAAATTTTGTTGAGTTTTTTATGAATTATATTTAATAATTATTAGATAATAATTTATATATGATTGAATCTTAATTAAATACTGTGTGAAAGAAAATTATAAAAAATTTAATACAACTGAAATATCTAAATTTTAAAAAGAAACCTCAAGAAAAAGGAAACATATTCAAAGACCATAAATAGTATTAATTATATAGGGAAGGAAATTGGGGCTCCAAAATGTATATTCTTCAAACTTCTAAGCTACTTTTTGTTGGCCTTTTTAAAGTTCATGATAGTTGAAAAGTTGAAAAACTCTAAGTGCAGCTGGTCAAAAATACCTGCACTTGCTGCTCTCTTGATTGAAGAAGTCATATAAACTCACAAGTTACTGCTATATTCAACAATGTAAGCTAGCAAGCTAGCCCATCAGCTGAATCCTGCAAAGCTATCCACAAAAAAGCATTTTCTAACTTTTGGAAACAAAATGAACAATTGTGGTCTGAAATTTCAAATCACATAATTTCATCTTCTTCAATTCATATATAAGAGGCAGCTCTAGCAATTCTTCATACATAAATGATAAAAGGAAATCCCATATCAAGGCTTTCATAAACTAATACAAACACCAACATCTGGCCATGCAATCTTCATAAGTACATTAGGTTTTCTTTTTCATATATTTTATCTCATTTTATATATAAACTAATTAACATTCCTCTAGAGAGGAAAGCAGTGCAAGCAAATTACATCTAATTCAAGGGAAAAACAGTTTCGGTTTGGAAAATATATAGTGGTTTATTAAAAGGTTAGAATGCTGCCTAGCTATAGTAACTAATAAGTACATATAATTATATATCTATCTACAAAGAGGATATATATATAATATGAAGAGATATATAGCTAGGTATTCATGGCTCTCTTTTGATGAACATTGAGGGAACTATGTCTTGCAAGAGACCATAATCAGGAAGCTGATGGTGACGATGATACTGTTCAAGAGGGTTCACATTCTGCTGATGCATTGAGCTGGCTGCAGCGGAAGGCATGTAATTACCCAACCAATCTTGAGGAAAGCCGGAGACATAATTCATCGGCGTCGGGGCTAGCAAAGATGAAGCTGATTGATGAAACATTCCGGCAGCAGCGTTTCCTCTCAAGGTTGTGGGAAGTGGATGATTATGTTGACCTTCATATGTAGTGATCACAAATGATGGATCTTGAAATGACCTCTCCACTCGCTTCTTCACTCCGCATTTCTGAGTAGTGCACCTGTAATAGCTCCTGCGAAGTTTTTAACTTTTTTTAGAAAATGGTCCATGAATAGTTTTATTGACTGTATGTACGATGACTAAAATCTTTTTTTTGCGTGTAAAGTTAACAAACCTTGGGAAATGACTATTCTTGACAGCTTTTTGTCCATATTTTCTCCACCGATACCCATCTTCAAGATGATCGATTTCACTCTTTGTCATGAACGCAACTCGCGGTTCCTTTTGCCTTTTTTGATCTCCTGTCTTATTATTATTACTCTTTGCCTTGCTTCTATATATTTAATCATCAGCAAAACAATTAACCACAAGAAAGCTAAAAGCCTAGGAGTGAAATTAAGTTGCACTTAAGAATATGGAAACTAGTTAATTAAGAAACTTACATTTGCTTTGAGCTTTCTGCTACTCCATGATCTTCTGATGACCCTTTTGGTAATTGCACTTGCACATCCTTTTTAGTACTCTTGCCAGAATCTTCTTCAGCGCCAGCCTCAGTAGAAGAAGAAGAGATGGAAGAATTTGGAATCAAGTCACCTACTTGTTTATTATGATTGCCTTCAATTGAAGAAAACACTTCGGATGAAGAAGGTGACATGGCAAAGGCTTTTTCGAGTGAGTTATAATCCATGAGTCCATGTAAGCAGTCGGTGAAGTTCATTTGTGATGAAGGAATATTAAACTCTTGTGGGTTCACATAATCTGGTGGTGAACTTGCAGCCATGGAAACCGCTGGCACGCCTGCCGTTTCAGTGAATAGAGCACGATAGTAAGGGTCTCTAGTTTCATTAGACATGGAAGAAGAAGAGGAAGAGGAAGAGGAAGAGGAAGAAGAAGAATCAAGGAAGGAAAGAGAAAGCTACCTAATTTGGTGTGGTCTCTTAGTTTTGTTACGGACTTGTAATTTCATATATGTTGATTGAGTTTTATATATTATATATATAGAATGTGAGAAAGTCTTGAGCTTTGAATGAGACTTTTGTTACACCACTTTTATAAAGAGAAAAGTTGACACGACATCTTTCCAATAATATGACCTGACCATAAAGCGGCTTCTCTAATGGAAACATTTCCATGCCTTGCTAATTTAATTAACACAACAAGGAAAATAAATATGAATGTAAATGAATTATAACTAGGAAGAGTCAGTGTTTGTGAGCCGTGAAAAGCCAAATAAACATGAGTGAGGCAATCTCATTCTTTCAATTTAAAAAATTATTAAAATATATTTTATAAATTAATTAAAAAAAATGTAACTCATTAATTGTTCGCTTTTTTAAATAAAAAATATCTAATATTTTTTTAAAAATTAAATTTTATCATAACCAAATTAAAATTATATTAACTACGGCATCATTTGAGAGGGAGAGAGAGTGAAAGCATTGAATGGCGAGAGTTTGAGCAGAAGATGGTAAAGAGATAAGAAGTCAGCGGAGACCACCAGTAACCGGCAATAGTCGGTCAGTCAGTCACGATATGTATGGCCTTTCGACGATAGAAAGTTGGTCAAAGTTTCAAAGTTTAACTATTGCATAATGACAATTTGGAATATCAGGCTAACACGTGTCCAAATTGGCACCGGCTTTTGACCGTAGCCGACAACTCGATCTGGCACGTGGGAGACCTTTAAGCAGCTTTCTTTTACATGCTTGTCGTGCTGATGCCTCGCCGACGTCACCATCTTCTCCCCGACACGACAACTCTTTTCGGTCTCACATTTTTAGGTCCCATCGTGCATTCACCCTCCTCAAAAGTTCAAATGTTGAAATGTTTCCATCAAATTTTGGTGCAATCAAATTAGTTCAATTAATCCTCCTATATATCTACTTACTATATTTGAATTTTAGGCATTTGGATTTCAATCAAATTCATTCCAAATCCAAATATATATATATAAACGAGACTATATACTTATAAATTGATTATTATTTTTTTTCATACAGCGAATAATACATTTGAAATTAATGAGCAAACGTAGTATTTTCTTTCATTTAATTTTCAGTGGATAATTTTTTTTTATTAATATTTAATGAATTATTTATATATGAGAAAATAACTAATATCTTCATTCCAATGACAAATGGGAAGAAATTTTTAAATTTTGGCAAGTGTGAGCTCAATCTCTAGCTCGAGGGAGACTTTATGTTTGTTATTAATCTTCTTAATAAGCGTATTCTGGATGCTTCTTGATTAGATGATCGGATTAATATTGGTAATCATTGTGACTAGTTCTCTTTTATAATCCTGACACTTCACATATTTATTCAAAAGTTCATATCTCCACATCTATACATAAGTTTGTTTATATAAATTAATTTTTATTTGACATATTATCATTGAATAAGCTCTGAATGGGATGAGAACACGGCATAAAAATTGATAGAACCTGTTGATGGTGTTTTTAAGCACTATGATATTTAAGCAGCACGACATGGGTGTAAAAGGGTAAATTCTCTTGTTGATCGAGATCATTAATACCGACCCGACCACATGAGTTAGGGGTCGAGCGCTTATGATCGGTAACCCGACCACTTAAGATCGGATGACCGGGCATTATCAGATCGACATCAGCATTCTCGATTCAAATGACCATTATGACCGACCTCATAGAGACCGAGCACATGGTGAGGCATGCTCAGGAAGATAAGGCATTATATTTTCTCGGATAAGATGATAAGTTATCATACCTTCATGGGGAAAGTTGGTGAGTCAGAGTCCTAGTAGGATAAAGAAAGTAAAAGTAGTTTCAACTAGGAATTCTTATGGGAAAAATGAATAGTTTCAACTAGGAAATTATTGTAGGAAAATGAATCTGATATCTACACTATTATAAATAGAAGGGTAGAGTGTGCATAAGAGGAGGAGGTTAGGAGCATTGGGAGCTGGGATCAGAGTCAAGATCATAATCATTACCATCAGACTTGTAAAACACAAGAGATATCAGAGAAGCATATCTCGGTAATAAAAGTATAATTCGTTTTGTGCCCGTGGACGTAGGTTGGATCTGATCTGCCGAACCACGTTAAATCTCCTTGTTGATTGGTGTATTTATCTGTCTTTTGCTAAATTTGCTTTTGGTCCCCCATAACCAAACAAATTCACTATTGAGGGAGGATTGTATCGGGAGTAATATTCTCGTATTGCCCTGAGACCAAAATCAGCCGTCAACAGAACCAAATCTAAAATCGGTGAGAACAATACATATTGTCTATAGAACCAACTTCAAGACTAATACAGATTTTGAGAATAAATCTAGTAGGCTAATATAACCAAATTAAGCTCTAATACTAACAATTATATGAGCTTTTTTTTATTTACTCGTATTACCGTGAACAATATCTAATTTATAAAATATGAGTATTTTAACTATATGAGTTAACACTTGTTAACAATTCATGTTTTATTTATCCTCAAAGAGCGTGGTTTGATAATGTAGGGCTTAATATATCACCTTCAGGTCTTGAGTTCGAATCAATGGAGTGTGTTTCTTTTAAGAATCTGGGACAACCGAAGATTTTACATGCTCCGCTTAAACCCAGATGGGATGATTTGGTGGTGGAATTTCCAATAATTTTTAAAAAAATAGGTCACGTGTTATTTGAGGAGGAAGGCATGTCATGTCTTTTTTAAGAGTAATACACATTATATCACTCTATTATAGTTGTTATATTTATTATTTTTATTATTTAAACAGATTCCCCGCTCCAAAAGCGAAGATTTTTGTATGGCTTACTTTATCCTCCTCAATTTTTTCATCTGTTAATACTCAATAAATAATAAAAATACCACATTAAATTTATAAATTAAAATCTTAAAAATTATAAAATCTCTTCTCATAGAACCTGGTAACTTCGCCCAAACTCTCGAAACAATTAGGTCTAAATTGAAAATGCAATATTTGTGTTAAACGGTAAAAGAAAGATTCGCTCATAACTATGTGCCATTTTGCCGTTAATTATGGCTAATTGTTTGAATTACATGACCACTATCGTTAATGTCATTATGCCTTCAAAGTTCAAACAAAACTTTTTGGCAAATTCAAAAAATAATATATATTAATTTACTTAGATTATGCACTTCTGATTTAATTATAGACAGAATTTGACTAAACTATACAATTGACTCTAATTTGTTACATTTATTCTAGCATACATAGGTGCACTACCCACTTCAATTATGACATGTACCTACCTTCTTAAAATGTTGGTTGTTGCAAATTTGTACACATTAATAATAATAATAATTATAATAATAATAATAATAATAATTGTTTTTATTAAAAACGGGGGATAATGTCACTTTTCCCCTAATATTTACACTAATATATCATTTATTTCTTATTATTTTTATAATACCCCAACATCCATTGAGATAAAAAGTCAAAGTTATTTTATATTTTGACATATTTACCATTGATTTAAATAGTTAACATTTTTTACATTATTAACAATTCATTCTTTTAATTAAAATTATACAAATATACAAATCAAAAAATAAGGCTTTGAGACGAAAAATTATCCCGAACACAGCCCAATTATTTATTCGAGACAAAAAATCATCATAAATCTTAACAAAAATATGTAATTTTGATGATTTTACGGTACATGATCTCGTCATAATATGAGTTTTTTACTATTCTTACCTCTCATATATTTCTTATAGATTTTGAGTTGTAATTTTTAAAATTATTTTAGGAAAATTGATTTTCTAGTATCAATTTATGGATATATTATTAATAAATCATATTAGATTTTGAAATAATTTTGTATAAGAATACTATATTTTATATTTTTTTCCTTTTATAATTAATTGTTTTAATAGATTCAAAATTATGTAATAATATTAATAATTTTGTTATTTCTGATTTTAAGAAGTATTGAGATTTTATTATGAAAATAATAACGGATAAATGGCTATTAATATCAACATTATTTATAGGTCCCTAAAAATGTTAGCTTATATGTAAGAAAGAATAAGTTTTTTTTGTTCAAAGAAGAAATTCGTGCTTCAATTTTGTACACAAAAACAAGATTTGTGCAATAAGAGATTTGATAATATTAGTTATTGATTTGATGCAATCAAAAACCTTTTGACAATTGTTCAAAACACATCAAAAGTCATATCATCGCTACAATAAAATATTGGAATTAAAACAGACAAAAACATTTTTAAATAATAAAAGCACTGGAATTATATTTTGTTTAAGAACAAATGAAAAACAAAGAAACGTGACGTGCGTATACGACTATCAATGCGTCATGTATATATTATTTTGTATAACAAAACATTAATAAAACACCATATAAACTTATCATTAATAACCGGCTTGTAAGGAGAGGAAATTCATGAATTTATAAAATATTAGTCAATCTCATACTTAACTAATATGTGATAAATGGACTATTACATTATCATCACACTTCACAGTCTCGATGTCCATGCAAAATAGCTTTTGCACTAAGTCGTCTAGTCATGTCTGAACACTCTAATACTAATGTCAATTTCTGCAACACATAATTACAACTATGAGGTATGATATTGGTTCTGCTCCACTTGTTATAAATACACGAGTATAGTTCATTCTTAAAAACTGACTTATAAGACGTTGGAGCTCATGAATTTATAAAATATTAGTCAACCCCATACTTAATCAATATGAGACAAATTGACCATAACATATACATATATATACGTATGTGTGTTTTTATGTGTGTATATAGTGAGGATATAATGAGAGATTCATTAACTTAATAAGTTAAGAGATACACTAAAAGATATAGAAAATACGGATTTTAATTCATTGTTGGTTGTCTTTTAACATATTGAAATGTGTATTTCCTTTATCTTTTAATGTGTCCATTCAATTAATAAGTTAAAGAATCCCTCATTATATACACACACACACCCGAACGATTTTTTCATGCGGATGCACGTAAAATACTAGTATTTTATCGTGTAATTTTTTTTAAAAAAAATTACACGATAAATATTAATATTTTGCGTGCATCCATACAAAAAATTCATATGGGCATCCGCACAGGAGAAAAATTATATATATAAATAAGCATTCTCATGTGAGAGACTTAAAAAACGTAATTCTCAATGAGATTTTTTTTAATCTTTTAACATATATCTTCATTTTATGCGAGACAAAAAAGGTTAGGCTGGCTAATGATAATAGATAGATATCTTCTCCTGGGAGAGCTAGTCTTAGGGGCGGGGCATGAGAACTTGCCTGCGTTCGGTAAAGGCATGTGTCAGCGCAGATGAGTTGTAGCTGTTGATTAGCGAGAGTTGTCGCATATCAGCTGTTAGATAAGTTTCTCATATCGGTCTCTTTCCTTTGTCGTTCGTTAAATGAAAGAAGACCTTATGAAAATTGAACACTTTCGCCTAGAAGATGTAAAGCGGATAATGAGTATTTTAGAAAAGAAATAGAAAATCTCGAATTGGTTGGAATGTGCTCTTATTTATTAATAGAATTTTGGTTCACATGACCTATTGCAGCATGTGCTTGTCAAAAAGCCTTTGTAACTAATCGTGTAGGGGATTTTGGATTATTATTAGGAATCCTAGGTATTTATTGGATAACGGGTAGTTTCGAATTTCGGGATTTGTTCGAAATATTGAATAACTTGATTTATAATAATGAGGTTAACATTTTATTTGTTACTTTGTGTGCATTTCTATTATTTGCCGGCCCAGTTGCGAAATCCGCACAATTCCATCTTCATGTATGGTTACCCGATGCCATGGAAGGGCCTACTCCTATTTCGGCTCTTATCCATGCTGCTACTATGGTAGCGGTGGCTCCCAGTCCATAATATGGTTTGCAGCTCGAGTATGTCGTTCCACCATAACATTGTTATTTAATGAGGAACGCACCCAAAAATCATGTCGGACATAGATTTGTCGCACTCGGCGAAAGATGAGTAAATGAATTTCGCCTGCCCGAGTCTAATGTATCATACTCTCCGCCCTTGGACTACGCGGATCAGGGGCCCAGCTAACGCGTGAAACACTCCGCCTGGGGAGTACGGGACGGAGTTGGTCAATGATGCTCGAGCATGTACTTGTTTTGAGTCCTTATTTATTTTCTATTGGTATATATGGATTGATTACGAGCCGAACCTACTGTAAGTTGGGGCAAATGGGCCCATATCAGAGACTGAAGAAGCTCCATATGACGCACCAGTGTTGTTTCAGAGGAAGCAAGATGGCAAAGCGAAGAACCTTACCAGGGCTTGACATGCCGCAAATCCTCTTGAAAGAGAGGGGTGCCTTCGGGAACGAGGACACGTGTGGTGCATGTGATGAGGCCCATGATGCAGCCCATGATGGATGGATCACCACAGTACAAGTCCCAGAGGGTCCAATCAAGAGGTCTCGAGCTAAGAAGATCCAGAAAGCTATGCATTGATTCATACAAAAGATTGTATCTGACTATTCCCGCACTTCTACTTCATTGAGTATGGGCTTGAAGCTGGATGAACCCAAGATGATGAATCTTATTCAGGCCGTGGAGCAACGAGTTACTTAGGCATATTTTATTATAGTTATTTGACAATTGTTATTAATTTATTTAGGGCTTGACATTTGTTTTATTTCGGCTCTTTATTTATGTTTGAGTATTTTTTTTTTAGATTATTATTTTATGTTTGGGAATTAGGTTAAGCGTGCAATGGTTTGCACGTGGGGATAACTTAACTTAGTTTTAGGATACGCGTCTGTTGGCGTGTGGGTAGTGTATGGGCCAAATGTGGGCCAAGGGCAAAATCGTCCTTTCACTTTGAACCCAATACCAGGTGAGGCCCAAATCAATAACCCAACCCGTTAAATATTAAATCATTTACAAAAAACAAATCCAACAGTAAAAGGACGAACCCCTTTAATTATTCACCAACCGTTTATATCTTTTCCCCAACAAAGAATTTATTGCCATATGTAAATTATTCTCCCACCGAAAGCAGATACAATAAGCATGTGAGAAGCCTCATTGCCAGAAATCATAGCACGTAGTGGGTCTCATATACAGCTCATCTGACAGCTGCAAGGATGACTCCTTCAATCTATAAAAAGAGACGTAACTCAGCACACATGGGGGATTCTGAACTCTCTTCACTTCTCTCTTTTACTAGCTTATGCTCTCTGACACAAGCTCTCTGAGCCCTCACTCCCACAGACACATATCACCGCCCTCACGGCCACCCAATGAGTTCAAGGTAACATCAAACCTTGCTTTCACATTTACATATTTACTGATCATTTCATACTATTGACTTGAGCGTCGGAGTGCCCCCGGCACCCACCACACCGGTGGGTAGTCTACTCCCGCTCACTCTACCTTTGTTTTGCAGGATCGCTAATGCCCCCAACCTACAAATTCTGATTGTGGACCTCAGCCGAAATCCAGCGTCCACATGTAGTTTCGTCTTTTATCCTTTTGGGTTATGGTTTTGGTTGGAGCCTCCTTATAAAAGGCTAACTTTTTGGTTATGTTCAATAATTATCTTTCAATAAAAATTTATATCAATTTTCACGAGCATTGAGAAACTCTCAATTTGTTCTCACTGGTTTTGGCTTATCAAAGGTCTGCTAACCCTTTGTGGTGCCCATATTGGCACTCTAGGTTTATGTTGCTTGTTCTTAAGAGGTTTAGAGTTTTTATCCGAACTGTCTTGGCTTTCTTGGGAACGATTTCAGTCTTATACTCTTATGTGGGTTTGTCTGGCTTGACTCCAGGCAGGTTATCATCAGCATGGCTGTCGTCAGCTCGTACTGTAAGGTGTAATAATCCCAGTATCAATGTTTTTCTTCACACCCGGCAAACGCCGATCAAAGAGCAGTCGTAAGGCCTACAAAGAGTTTCGTATCCGTGCCAGGAGATTTCTTTGATTTCGTGCATCATATTATGGAATTTCAAGAGACCACAAAGAGATAGACTTAGATCCTTAATTGCCTAAGAGGAATTAGATCAGCCGGAAAGAGAGAGAAAGATAAAGATGGGGAACTCAAAGAGAGATCGAGATGTGAGAAAGAGAGATAGAGTTAGATCCGCTTTAATAGGTTGCTTCCACTTCTTCGACCCCCTCTCTTTTTCTCTTCATGTATGTGGGCTGCCTGCCCCGTCCCGAATAGACGAACAGGAACAAGCCGAAGAGAAGGAAGGCGCGAGAGAGAGAGTTGATACTCAACGCTCCTCCCTTCTTCCACAATTAGGTGAAGACCCGGGGGGCCGGAAACCCCAACGGGAACCCTTTCACCCGATTCTTTCGCGAAGCGCTCTCTCAGACGTTTCCACTCCTTCATTTTATGCCCTCACATAGGAGTAATTATATATATATATATATATAGTTCATTTCTAATGAGGACATCATCAATTTAATAAGTTAAAAGACTCACTAATGTGTGTATGTGTGTGTGTATATATGTGTGTGTATATATATATATACACACACACACATTATATATATATACACACACATTAGTGATTCTTTATATATAAGTATTGTCATATTTGACAGCTTATCGTGACCTAATTCTAAAACCATTACCTTAAGGTATTGTTCTTGATACTAGATGGGTCATCACATATAGGCATCATAGGCACTCATAATTTTAAGTGAGTGGATAATCATGACGAATGAAGAAATTAGCCAATGAGTAGATTGTGATATCCCACATTGATTATGAATGACGCTATGATAAACTTATAATTAAGTGATGAGCCACTCTTAACTAGTAAGACATGTTTTTTTTTAAAGGATTTGTGCTTATACTAAAAATAAAACCTTGAATTGTTAGGGTTAGAGATGACAACAGACCGGATATGATATGAGGATGTCAATACCCGTATTCATCCCGTTTAATCAACGGGTACAAAAATTTTCCTCTTACTCGCCTTAACATATCAGGTTCCGTGCAAGTCCATATTCACATGAGAATTTTACCTCTTTTTAACGAGGATTCCAATATTCATACCTGATATATCCAACTAACGAATATGAAAAATTATATCATTATTTATCCCTAACGTACCAGATTTCGCAAATCTCCATTTCCGTGAAGATTTTTGCCGTCCCAAGAGAGGGTTTATAGTTGAGTCATTATGTAATGCCAAATAAAACAATATATATAAAGTATGTGAGATTGTGACGTCTAATCAACAAGGCTACAATTGTATATTTGATTGGTTATGGTAAAAAGATTGAACACGTATGCACCAATAATGGAAAATGTATAGTGCAAACACAATATTCTTGTGGAGAATTATCAAATAATTTGAGGGTAAAATTTCGGTGAACGAGATTGCTTATTGGGGATGACTTTTTTTTTTTTTTTTTTTTTTTTTTTTTTAATTTTATTTATGATAGCTAGGGTTTGATTTGAATTAACAAAATAGCATGAAATTGTTGACTTTAATTTGTTGCATTCATATAATATGTGAAATAAATTTTTGAAGTTTTGTTAATAGAATTTTCAAGTCCTTGTCATTCCACTAATTAAGAGGGCAGGTTTTTTGTTAGGTGTGTATACTGAAAAAAAGAATCTTTGGATGTCGACTCAATTCAATCACATTCATTTATTTGTTTCTGTTTATTAGAAGATCTCACAAAATGCAATAAAAAATTTATGAAATATTTTCAGTTAATTTTAATTAACTTCTATATTTGTTAAGGGTTAAAAAAAAGGTTTTGAAAGTTATGTGACATCCTTTAAGTCCATTGTCAATTGCATTTCACGTTTATATTGGCAACTTTATGTCAAACCAAGCAACCTGCATATATACTAACCAAATCAGTCATTCCGGACTTAAGTGAAACATATAAAATCCTCGATCATCACATGTTATTATAAGAAACGCATTATCTGGATTCGAATTCAGAATCTAAGGTGAGATCCTGAACCTTACACCACCTAGTCACGCCCCTTATAGAATGCCTTTATGGTGTAAGATAATTATTATAAGTATTTTAATTTATTTTAACTTTCTAATTTTAGTCGTATTTGTTTTAATTAGTTTTCTTATTTGAGTCGTTATTGTTTATAGTATTTTGGTTTAATTAGAATTAAAAGTTATTTGACTTATTTGAATAGAATTATAATTTTGTAATCTTATTAGTTTCACATATATTTTGAAAAATAAAAAAACTCCCACTTTATTTGTTCTATAGCATAAACTATATTTGACACTTTGTTTTCGAGTTGTTTTAGATTAAAGAGTAATATAATCTCATCCTAAAGAGGTATGATTTGGTGATGTAGGGGGACAATCGGAGATTTTACCTATTCCGTTTAAGTACATAATGAATGATTTGACGGTGAAATTTTCAACGATAAAAAAAAAAAAGTAATATAATTTCGTTTGCTGCATTAATTGTTACACCTTTAACCACCTATCTCAAATCCAAACATATTATTGCGTAATTTTATATCAATAAGATATATTTTTTCTAATTTTCTTTTTATTTGTTCGTTTCGTTCATCTTACACAACACAAAGACTCAATACTCAAAATTCAAAACTTTCCATTGATCAGGAAGTAAATTTCAATCAATCATTTCAAAACAACCCCATTAAAAAATTGTAAGGAAAAGATATGTCTCTTCATAAATCAAAGAAAGTAAAGAAAAATAAAATACCTAATATCACCAATCCTTTTCATCTTCACCTTATACTAATTAATTTTTTTTTTCAACATCATTTAATTGTTTGAATTGATTTGAAAGTGGAGATGTAACCATGTACCAATCATTCCAAATGGTTTAATATTTTCAGTTTAAAAACACAATTCGTTTCATAAAATAAAATTTCCAATTATATATAGTTGCAAATTTTTTTTTTGGAAACGATTGAAAATCTGGTCGTCAAATCACCCGATTTAAGCGGTATAAATAAAATCTCTAGATATCTCAAACTTTTACAAAAAATACACAATTTTATTCGAACTCATAACCTGTAAATAAAATCTTAAATTTTTTATCATCAAACTACATACATTTTGGGGACATATAGTTGCAAAGTTAACAAAGCAAACTTGTCTCTAATTACTCCTTTATCTAGAACTTGTAATGTGAAAGGCATATTGATAATTTGATTGGATCATTTCATCACTCAAAAATTCTTTTGACCCATTCTAGATTATATTTAAGTATTTTTACTTTCAATTTGAGATATATATATATATATAATATGCCCTACCATTGATGGTAAAAAAAAAATGATAAAACTTATTTTAACCAAATTATGAATCCATTATAAAAACATAGTTGATGGAATGACAGTCATTACAAGAATACAAGGAGTTTGACTTGTCCAATTTTGAAAGCTTTGAAGTAAACGCCGTGAACTCAATTATTTTAGAGACCATGTTCATCACTTAAAGTGTGTTCACTCAGTCAAGGTCACTGGGCTGACTGAGTGACATGTTCTCTTAAATAATTTGAGTTAAAAAAAAAAATGATTCTTAATTTTATGCCCAGAAAGTTACCAAAGACATCGATGACTTGGTCTGCATGCACATGTTTTTGTGTCATATTTGTCACTTCATTGTGGGTTCTTGTAATGAAATATTAAAGGAGCTTGAATTGGGGGATCCTAGTGAAGATTTTATGAGACTTTAAAAAAAAAAAAAAATAGAAACTTCAAATTTATGATAGACTATTGAATTTTGTGAATTGATCAAAAAGACTTCTAATAAGTTTCCACAGTAAAAGTTGAATATATATATTTTATTAATACTATTACTCATTCAAATTGCTTTTGATCAAAGCTGCTTCTAATCGAGAGACAAAGCATAATGGTCATTTTTATTTTTTATTTTTTTAAATGGTTCAAAATTCCGCCGTCAAATTACTCATTTTGGGTTTAAGCGGATCAGATAAAATATCTGACTGTCTTAAGCTTTTACAAAAAAATATTTTATGGATTCGAACCTAAAACCTTAATATGAGATCTCGAACACTACACCACCAAACCACACCCATCGGAGATAACATAGAGAAATCTTTCACTGAATTTATTGGCAACCTGAAACTCTTTATGCCCATGTCTGTTTCTTGTTATTATCTTCTGAGCTTCCACTGCGAAATGCTTCAAGTAGTGTCAAGTGTGGGATTCTTGTCACCCCATTTGGGATTGGGATTGGGATTGGGATAATTAACCAAATTTTGATTTGATGGGGGTCATAATGGAAAAACTATAAACTTAATGAGGCTATAACATAAAAACTATAAACTTGAGGGGGCGAAAACATGTAAAGTTTCAATAAAATCCCTTATTTTTCATTTAATTTTGCTTTTCAGCCAAGGTCCCCCAACCTCAACGCGATTCTTTTGAGGACAAAAGAGTAAAGTAACTTGTTCTTGCTTCATTGCATTCCAAAATCAAAAAGCTTTGTCTAGGGACTGGTGAAACGAATCAAAAGGTTTGCTTGGATCCCGGCGGCAGGTTGGTATATGGCTTTTGAAAGTAAAACTTTTTATGAAAGGCACATAAATATACATCATGGTTACTTTTATTTCCTTTTGAATATCAAAGTTCATTGAATACTCACAAAAAGATTGCTTAAATTCATTACCCAAAACAAAAAGTTTGTATGATTACTTTACAAATCATGCAATTGAACTTTCATCAGTATATGGCAAATGCTTCAAATTCACTCCAAATAAAAATTTATCCTTGGTAAAAGGTGAAAATAAAACTTCACAACACATTGTGGCGGGGATCAGTAAATATATAATGAAAACACATTTCAGTGTTGGTAATCTTAATAAGGGATTATCGACATTAACTTTTCTTTCCCGCCGCCAAATCACCGGACCCGAACTTAAACAGAGTAGGTAAAGATAAAACCCCCGGCTGCTCCGGGTTCTTACAAGAAAAACACTTCTGAATTCGAACCCGAGACCCGAAGGCCATATCTAAATTATACACCACCAAGCTACGACCCTTGAAGACAAACTTTTCTATTACCATATGTTTATACCAAATTTCTATATTGAGCTTTTATCCTTTTGTCTTAAGAATATTCAAGATGACGTGTCATGTATGCTATTTACCAGTGTTCTAAAATGCGCTAGGTACTAGTCGGGCGGCGACCCAATGCATAGGCGGGGCCTAGGCAATTAGTCGACAAACAGTTAAAAATGTAATATTTTCCAACATCATAATTCATAAATAATCCAAATCATATAAATTCAATCAAAATGTAATAAAACATAAAACCATTAATCAAACTCAATCAACCATATAATGATATAAAATATCATTTAATTAAGTTCATGTTCATCATCCTTTAACAAGTTAAACTACAATAAATATTTAATTCTTCTTCATCTAATTCAAACTCATCATCCTTAGGTTCTTCATCAGAATCAAATTCATCTTCATCAAGTTCTCTGTATTCAGCATTTCTAGCGTTTTTTCGAGGTTGTAATATTTCATCGGCCATAGATGCTTCTCCAACCATCCTCTAAATAAGCCCATAATCGGGCTCTACTTCTTCATCATCACCAGAGTCACCACCCTCAACAATCTATCATTGTGCATTAGTAACATCTTTTGCTTGTAATACATCCAATTTCAAATCATTCTCCCTTTTGTACTTGTTCTTCAACTTGACATTAAAGGAAACAAAGACAATATTGTTTAATCGATTCACATCTAGTCTAATCATTTTCTTTGTGTGAATCTACATAAATAATTTAAATAAATCAATTAATATTAATAATTATGTTAGGAATACATAATCCCTAATATATTTACATGTTTGTTCTCTAAGGATCTAACCATACATGTATTACTAATCCTAGATTTATTTACATGTTAATTGAAATAAATCTATATTAACCACAAGACAATTGCATACCTTTTAATCTTGTAGAGACCTCTTAATCAAACTTAATTGATTGCTAAACTCAATAAGCAAATGGTCTTATTTATAGGAGGGAAACCAAGTCACTATTAGCTCATATGCATGGATTATTATTAATCCTTGATTATTATTTAATCACATGCATTGATTACTCTGTAATCACATGTATTTTGATGCATAATGATTTTCTCTAACCCTTCCAAAAATGTTACCATCATGGGTGTATCATTTGTTCCCCACTTAACATTTTACTAATTGTTGTTACTTAATTATTTGATTAACAACTCGTGTTGTTACTTAATAATTTCCAACATGAAATCATTATTAATTGTTGTTATTTAACAACACCAAATAATTAACTTAATAATTTCCAACATGAAATTATTACTAATTGTTGTTATTTAACAACACCAAATAATTAACAACAATTAATTTCCAACAAATTATAAAATAAAATAATCAAATATTTGGCTAATGTTAAATATTTACCCCTTCAAAAGTGCTCCAATTTCGTTCGCACCCAGATGAACTAATGGTTAATGAAAGTATCATTTTTGTCATTTTTAGAAAGTTAGGTGTATGATGTTCATATGTACGCCACCATGAAACTACAAATTAACATAAATAGTTTGAATGAAATATAATAATCTGATATATTTTACAAAATAATTCAAATGAATACTTTATTTTTACATGGATTAAAAACATCAATCGATACCCGACATGCTTTGACCCTCAATTCTCTACCAAAAGCTTCATCTTTTGTCTTATACGAAGCCAACTTCTCATTTATCACCTTACTTTGCATGTCAATGTCATCAGGGAAAAAAAGCCTCCACAACCGTAAATACCTCATCCATTATTTTCACATCGTACTCAATACTTGTATCCTTATAGTAGTAGTAAATATTTAATAGATAAACAACATAATGCAATAGAGTATCAGTCACCCTTCAATTTTATTATCAATAATCTCAAAGATTGACCGATAATTACTCTCAATATTGTTCAATGCATCATTTATCTCTTCTTTTGCATTCTTTAGCTCTCCATAAACAAACCCCATGAATGACTTTCTATCCCCATCAACTAATCGAAGCACCCTCACCAAAGGTGAAAACACCTTCAAATATTGGGTCACCCCATTTTAAAGCATTGGGTCACCCCATGAAATGCACATAAATATATTATATATAGCATCATGGTTACTTTTATTTCCTTTTGAATATCAAAGTTCATTGAATACTCACAAAAAGATTGCTTAAATTCATTACTCAAAACAAAAAGTTTGTATGATTACTTTACAAATCATGCAACTGAACTTTCATCAGTATATGGCAAATGCTTCAAACTCACTCCAAATAAAAGTTTATCCTTGGTAAAAAGTGAAAATAAAACTTCACAGCACATTGTGGAAGGGGATCTGTAAATATATAATGAAAACACATTTCAGTGTTGGTAATCTTAATAAGGGATTATTGACATTAATTTTTTTTTTTTTAAAACATTGGAAATTCCACCGTCAAATCATCTCATCCGGGCTTAAGCGGACCAGGTAAAACCCACGGCTGCCCAAGACTATTACAAGAAACGCACCCCCTAGATCCTGAACTCTGGTATTGGAGGCTGGATCATGAACCCTATATCACCAAATCACGACCCTTGAAGACAAATTTTTCTATTACCATATGTTTATACTAAATTTCTATATTGAGCTTTTATCCTTTTGTTTTAATTATTGGTTTAATTATTCATGTATGCTCCTTACTGATGATATAGTACTTGTGGATGAATCCAAAGAAGGTGTAGAGACTAAACTTGAATTTTTTTTTTGGAAATCCCGCCGCCAAACCACCCGATATGAGCTTAAGTGGAGCAAATAAAATCTCTGACTAGTCCAGACTCTTACAAGAAATGCACCATCTGCACTCGAACCCTGGACCTGACAACCAAGTCCTAAGTCATTTGCCACCAAATCACACCCCTTGGCGATTACTAAACTTCAGATGTATATAGAAAAATATTAGAACTTAAATGCCTCCAACTAGGTAAGTTATTATGTGCGAATTTAATAAATGTCGTAAAAGTAACACATCACAAATGAGAATTTGTGACCAACACAATATAAAAAAGTGGGTGTTTTAAGTACATATGGCTTATCTTTCTAAAAGATAGAAAAGTAAATCGATATATTACTAAAAAAACTCAACCGGTTTGGAGGATATTGAGATGTGCATCAATCTCGTGCGATACTTTATGGAGCATAATGCTGGATAAAAAAAACATCAACATATCAAAAAAAGAAGACATATAAGATGGAAATGTTTTATATGGATGTGTAGGTGGAGTAGGAGAAACACAATTATAAATGAAGAAATTAGAAAGAAAGTGGATACATCACTGATCGAGAAAAATACGATAAAGATGGTTCAGATATATTCAATATAAACGTCAAAGTACCCCATGAAAATAAAACAAATAATGTTGACATATATTAAACAAGATCGTGAAAGACCATTTTTTTTAAAAAAAAAAATGAAATTCATTCATAACAAACATCACATAAGATGTAAATACACGGTCATATAAGCTCGAATATAATACTTAGGAAAAACCTAAGACGCAAGCCTAGTCAGAATAACGTCTAACAACATAAAACTCTATAATTATGTAGTCTCATAACTAATCAAAACTCAAATTCACACCTAATTCAAATAGGGTCCTAGAGGAATTACAGATTCGGCCTGATTTCCAACCTCTCAACGTAAGTTGGTGAATACAATTTTTACAATTAGAGGAGGAAAACACATATACAGAGTAAACATAAGATCAATATAACAACTAAATAGAATCATTACAGAATAAATATCAATAAATCTATGAAAATACATCTCTTTCACCATCCGATCTATCAGTCGAAGTCGTACAAATCCTTTATTTCATTGTTGTAAAATCCCATGTACCTGCACAAAGACAGGAACCCATACAAAAACAAAAAAAACCAATATAGATAAAATCTAATTGGATTTACCAACCACCTCATATGGGTGGAAACCAGAAAAAAGAACAAAAAAAAAAAAAAACAAACACAAAGCAAAATGATAGAGAGATATGGGACACACAGAGAAGGAAAATGAGGGGGGAAGAAGAAAAAGACAAGAAAAATGGGAAAACAAAAAAGCAGAAGGTGGATGAGGTTTCCTTATTAGGGCTAAAGAGGAAGGGTTGAAAGGGGGTGAGGGCGTAAGGGGAAAAATGGAGAGTTGAGAAGAGCTAGCCGCCGACTACAACCCATGGTGTGGTCGCCGGCTAGAGGAAGAGGCTGCTAGATCTAAGGTTTATTAAGTTGAGAGAATCGTGATATAATTAATTGACAAGGATTGATCGTGAAAGACCAAAGTTTACATGTACAAGAATCATAAAAAAAAAATACTTAAATTTTATTGAGCTTAATGAATTAATGATTTCAAATAGAACACAATGACTTTAAAAGATTCATATAATCGACCCCAATAAATGAGAAAATACTTTCCTTGGTTTAGCTTGGTAATCCTAAGGGTCTGTTTGGTTCAACGAAAGGGAGGAGAGAGATTTTAATGGAGGGGAGGGAGGTGAGAGATTTTAATTAAATATATGTTTGGTTCAAATGAGGGGAGGGGAGGAGAGATGAGAGTTTTTAATTAAATATATGTTTGGTTCAAGAAGAGAGAGGAGAGATTTTAAAACTAATTTACTATTTTATCATTATAACCTGTTATAAATAAAATTAAAACAATATAAGCTTATATTATCTTTGAATTAAACAAATAATAAAATTAAAATTAAAAGCTCTACATATATAATACATATGTAGAGCTTTTAATTTCATTAAGTTCAACAAATTCATTATTTTTGTCTTTGATGATCCATCTAAAATGATAAAAATTTATAAAATTAAAATAGAATTTTTGTATGGTTCAAAAAATAAACAACATATGCTATACACAAGAAAATAAGCATCTTAACCAAATAATGAAGATAAAATTATGCATGCAGCTTACATAATTAAATAATTAATATAAAATGATCCATAAATTAAATCAATTTTTAAGCAAAAAAACAAAATCAAACCTAGCAAAATTCAGAAAACACTCAAAACCCCACAAAATTAAATCATCAAACACCAACCCAAAAAAAAAAAAAAAAAAATGAAGTCACAATCCAAAATTTAATCATAAAACAAAACATGTCAATTGGAGCCTTCAAAAAGAATGAAGAAAATATGACATATCTGGTGAGTGGAAGAAGCACGTAACTGGAAAAAAAAGAGCAAAGACTAGGGTTTGAGTATTTAATGATTAAATATAATAGAGATTTATAATTAGGATAATTTAGGATTTTTATATATAAGTAGGGATAATTTAGTCATTACATTTAAAATTTTAATTCTTCACTTTCTCTCCCCTCCAAAAATGGGCCCCACTTTTGGAGGGGAGCTAAAATTGGCTTAGGAGGGATTTTGCTCCCCTCCCCTACAAAAAATTGAACCAAACAAACAAAATTAAAATAATCCCTCCCCTCCCCTTCAAAACCCCCCAACCAAACACACCCTAAAAGTCTGACATGAGAAATAATGCTGTTCATTTCATGCAATTCACAATAATTTATACACTGCAAAGCAACAATAAGCTCAGGATCATGAAATTGAAGCAACATCAAGATTCAATACTGTAAAACTAGATTCTCTCACTACTTATAGAAGAAAAAATTTAATATGTCTACACTAGCAAAATATTTGTACAGAGTCATCAATGCCCTCAACCAATGCAAGTCATCCATCCACTCGATGGATCAAAAATTTTGTGGATCGTGCATATTTGAATTCAAGGGCTGGTTAATCAACGGGATGGTTACACAAGCTAATGAGCAATAGAAGAGAACGACCGATCAGGCATTGAAGCTCATGGTCATGGCCATGGGGATATAATCCTGGTGAAACTCGGACAATGACCTAAACTTTTCTTCAACATACAATTGCGTAACATAAAGAACTACTTATTTAAAGCAAGGCTGCTTGTGTATATCACTTATGAGCCCATGAGATCGGAAAGAGTTATCTTTCCACAGTTGCCGGTGTCTAGTCTTTCAAAATTCTTGCAAATCTGCGCAATATCTTTCTCTGAGACCTTTCCCATCTCCTTGAGCTTGTATATGACATATTCTGATTTACTACAAAAACAACAGAAATACTCGATAAGAGTCTAATCTTCAACCTGCCTACTTGTAGGCTTCATTTTATACATAAATGAACACAGAAAAAATGATTCCACGGTAAGAGTAGAATGTAAAGGAAATCCAGAAAATCAAAAACAAAGTAGGTAGGTAGAGATGACGAAATCCTGGTAAAAGACATGAGCCAAATTACAGATTAGACTGTTATTTGACACCTCATGGGAAGGAAGATGGATAACAAAGAAATGCATCAACACTGAAAATGCTGAATTTAAGTTCTTATAATATATCATCGAAATTTCCCATGCATAAAGCACATATTCGGATGCCAAGCTACACAAGCAAGAAAGAAACTCCAAAAATCACAAAAATTGCCAAGAATGAATGAAAAAGAAAATTGAAGGTTAACCCAACAATCCATGATACTTGTTCATGTTATTTCTTGGTGTAATGGTAAGGTCACTCCATTGTAACCTGTAGGTCACAGGTTCGTGTTGCGGAAACAGTCTATTTGCAAAAAAAAAAGAAGGTAAATCTGCATATTATACATATTGAATCCTCCCTATAACCCACATTGTGGGAAGCCACGTGCGCTGGACCATCATTTTAAGAGCAAGAATGCACTAATTTGTAAAAGTTGAAGGGTTTGAGATGATGTTAGAGCTTAAATTTACTGCTCCTTTCAACCATGCTGAATTGTCGAGCATTGCCCAGAAGAGTATCACAAGCACTGGACACCTAAAGCTAACAGAAGAAATTGTATTTAACTTGATTCCATCAAGCAACACTCTTAATTGTGAAAAGGGCAGAGAGGGGCCACCCATACCAATTGTAAATCAGTAAATGCACATCACTAGAATCAAAGATCAAGCAAATTCACTACGGTCTTCATTACTACAAAAAGTTGTAAATTGTTGATGAATAATTTGATGTTCAGGCTTCATATTTGAAGCACTAAACACAAAATTCACAGGTAAATTAGAAATGAATTTAAGGTTCAGATAAGATAGAACTCGGCACACTTTGCCAATGTCTATCACATCCCCACAATACCTTTAGTAATCATGGGACAAATATTTAAACAGATTCTGATAATACAAAAATGCAATTTACTGAAAACAATGCCATTGATACACAAAACTAACGAAGGATTTAAAATTAAACTTCAAGCCAAAAACCCCGAAAGTTTAAGATGAGAATGTGTCATTACAGCACACAAAATTAAGAGTATGCAATACCTCACAAAACCATTGTTGTCAATATCAGCAGCAAGAAACTCAGCCACGGTCATGTCCTGACCAAGCACCCACTTTGTCATCATCCTATGCCGCTTATCTACTCTGGCCTCAGCCAGATACAAAAATGCTCGAGCAACAGCAAGTGTGGATACAAGCAACCAAATGGAAGCAAAAAGTCGACCTGGCATTGACTGGAAAGCCCTGTCACCATAGCCTACTGTGGTAACCGACATAACTGAGAGATAAAAGGAATCCAACCAGCCAAGCTTCTCAACAAAATGCATAACACCAACGCCAATACCAATACAAAGAACCACAACACCTAGTGCTAATGCCACCTTCATTCTTATCCTCATTCTCCCTTTTTTCACGTCAATTATATACGATCCCTGAGGCTCCTGAACACCGACACCCTTAATATTTCTCAACAAATAATTCTCTTGTAAATCAAGCACATAACTAACCATCCCAGTAAGCAAAATATCAACGAAGCCAAATCCAACCAACACAAACAAGATTGAAAACAACTTTGTTAGGACACTGTTAGGTGTAATATCACCATACCCAATAGTACACATTGTAACAATACAAAAATACAAAGCATCAACAACAGGATGAGTCTCTGTAGCAGAAAAATTATGACGATTAAACCAATAGATAGTCACACCCAAAGACAAATATAAAACCAAAAGCACACAAGCTTGCCTAATAACAGACTGAGAACCAAATTGTGGCTTATCATCATGATGCTTTAAATCATTGATCACAGACATAGCAGGTGCAGTTTTTGACCTGTGAAGATTGCTCTTAGTAAAAGGGTAATTTGGATCAATCAACCAGGAGTGGGGAGATTGTAATTGTGAAGATTGTTGCTGCTGTGGCACCAATACTGCATCTTGAATAGGGGGTGGTTGTTGCTGAGAAGATTCTCTAGAAAAGAAAGAGTTGCTAGAAGAAGAAGAGACACTTGGAGTTGTGAGGGAAAGAGTCAAGGCATCAACAATGGGAGAAATCTCTTCAGGAGAAGTAACAGGTCCAAATATGAGTCTATCTTTGAGTTCTGACGGAGTTATAGGCATTGGAATTGAAATTTCTCCATCTTCTGGAAGTGGAAACAGAGAAGGTGGAGTTGGTTTCTTTCTGGGAGTCGAAGAGGATAAAAGAGGCTCTTTTTCCATCTGGGTCAGCCGGAAAACCGCTTTTGGTGGCAAAAAGAAACAATCTGGTGGATTTGGAGAACTGGGTCTGTCAAGAAAGAACCAAAAGGTCAAGTTTTGTCAAATTTCAATGATGAAAAGAAAATTTGGTCGGTTTTTGCGCAAGTGATTTTAAGTTGGAAAGTTAAAAGTGCCGCCTCAAATCCGAGAAAATCTAAGTCTATGTAATAAATTAATCATCCATTATCATAAGTGTTAAAATAATTAAAAAATAAATATTAAATTATACATGTCATTTTCTAATTCGTTAGTGGTACCACGTCACTCATAGTTCCGTTGTTTACTCAATCCAAATCAACATTTTGGTTTCTTAATTCAGCGGCACGTTCACGCGCTGGAAGCTAATCAGAGATTGGCTACGTGGCTTCTTGTGATAAGGTGAAGTCATCAGACTAGGATATTTTTGTGAGAATTAAATGCCAAATCTACTAATAATTTGTCAAACTGATGATTAAATTTTTTTTTGTTTTTTTTTAAAGATTTAACATTTATTATGGACGTCTCTAATACAACCTACCTGAAGGTCCTGAACCACAAAATTTGGGTTCTACTTCCATACCCCCAATCGTCAACAGGAAAATAATAATAAAAGAGAAATTGTGTTTTTTTAATATTTCAAATTTCTAATCAATATAATAATGACATGGGTGGGCTGTTGTTGTAAAATATGTGTCATCAAACAGTAATATAACTTGCAATCAAACAGATCAAAACACAAAAGTAGATCTAGATGCATGAAACCCTAAAACCAGAAAACCATTAAAACAAACCAGAAAATGTAGATCACAGAATTGTCCAAGTCGAGATGATCTCTGTCCTTAAGAACTTATTGGCTCCGTCACGGGTGCTTTACGGATTCGTTTTGCCAACGTTCTCCAGGATTACTTGGAATCTTCTTGTTCAAGGAGCACTCCTTAACAAGTGTATGAACTAGGAATATGGTGAAACTCTCTCAAAAAAACAAAGGAAAACAATGTCTCTTCCTTAGCAAAAATCGGATATCTTTCTATATCTATATTTTGGATATCAAGCCTTCTTATATAAGGCATGGAAGGGTGCCAATAGGGCACCCTTTGGGATGGGGTGCAACCCCCCAAAGGGTTGTACCCCTCACAAGCACTCAATCCAATCCAAAAGACAGAATTACCCTTAATGAATAATTTCCTACAATCCCCCACAATTCTTCAAATATCCACGGAGACATTTGAGAGAGTTATCATGAACTAAAGCTACATCGAAATAGGTAGCTTTCGCCTTGAACATTTCCTAGTGAGTGACAATCGGATTTACTTGGCAAACCAGTGACCCATAGTCTTGAACTGTTCTGCCGTTGGTGTAAACCAAGACAATTGCCAACACACAGCTTTGATTCGACCATTTTCCCGTTCTACGGTTGTGTTCATTTTGGCCCTGAACAACGGTCCTGGATTCATCAAGCACTTTAGGGTAACCCGCCTTTAAAGGTTCCCATGGAAGCGGCCTCACTTCTTACTTGAAATAGATGATCTGCTATGAAGAGGTAATCTGTCTTTACCCCTGTGGACAACAGAACCTGGGCGACGCCGTTCCTAGGCTCGCGGCCTAGTTGGGAAGTACTGAATAACATGGAGTCGCCACCCGGTGTGAACCGGGACAAAGATTTAAGGCCGCACTCACCCCTCGCAAGGGAAGACCTCAAACTGTTGGGTTCGGAATGTTCCCTTACTTATGTCACTTGTAATGAAATGATTTATGTAATAATTTAATCAAGCTTAAGTAACACTTATTTCCAAGAGTATCATGCTTCTAAATTCTCATATTCAAGATAAAACTTGTGTACGCATTTCACATATATCTCACGTTTAAAATTGCATGCTTAACATATATCAAAATAGCAACGAACATACAACTTCATTTGCATATTACATTCAGGAAAACACAAGCACACATATTAACCATACAAGCACACATATTAACCATACAAGCACACATATGGGCACTTTTCCAAGCGGTACGTGGAATTGTAGCCCAAGTACAGACCGCACTACCGTCCATTCGGAATCGGCTACGGAATTTACGTCTGGGTTTCCATCCGATATACCGCAAGAAATAATACTCAAATGTTATCATGACACAAACATATGAATGGTAATACATTAACATATTTGTATTTATACATGTGGAGATAGCTACTAGGAAAACTATGCATGAAATCTAATGAAGATGACTCAGTTCAGTGTGTTCGCGTTCGTGTAGCGTTCGAACGGAAATGAAACAGAATGCTCACGTTCGAGTAGCGTTCGTAAACGCGTTCGAACGGAAATGAAACAGAATGCTCACGTTCGTATGGCGTTTGTTAACGCGTTCGAACGGAAATGAGACAGAATGCTCACGTTCGTATGGCGTTTGTTAACGCGTTCGAACGGAAATGAGACCTGACACATGATAAGGCAAAAACACATGCGCGTTCGAGTTGCGTTCGTAAACGCGTTCGAACGGGAACAGACCTGATGCATGAAATGGGACGCAATACATAAACACAAAATAAAAGGCGCGGCGAAGTACTGCCGTAAAGGTGACCTTTTGGGGCTCTTGATCTCTCAAAGAGAGGACCTTTAGACCAACATACTAAGCCCATGCGCATCACATCACACATACAAGAATAGAACCAATCATATCAACCAAGTATGCCCGATTGAACACATCTTACATCCAATCTGAACACACATCAACCGGCGCGGCAAAACATCGTGGTAACGGGTTTTAACCCCTCCCCATAAGGGATCTTTCATTCCACTTACTAAGCCCATGCGCTTGATTGAACCATACATAAAAGATAAACTCAATAACATCAAACTAAGTATGCCCGATTGAACGTATCTTGCATCCAACCGAACACACATCAACCGGCGCGGCGAAGTAGTGTCACGAAGGTGGCCTTTTCGGCTCTTTGTCTCCCAAATGGAGGACCTTTGGACTAACTCACTAAGCCCATGCGCTTGGTTGAATCATGCATAGCTAAACAACATATTGAATTCAAGTAAAGAAAACTAAGTAAACAAAAGCAACACAACAAAAGAAAGATGATGCCGTTTACCCAAGCGGTACGTGGAGTTGTGGCCCGAGTACAGATCATATTACCGTCCATTCGGAATCGGCTATGAAATTTATGTCCGGGTTTCCATCCGATATACCGCGAGAGTTGACACATCTCTCATTCATCCAATACCCACAACATATTATATCTCATAATTCATGCATGTTTATCTACTCAAATACCACAACATGCATTCCAACATGACAATCATACAAGTAATACTTAATAAATAATGCGGAAAAAGAAAACAAGTGTGAAAGACACCCTCAGGTCTAACCTTTTAAGCCGTCTCTCGGACTCGCGTTCCACGAAGATCGGAAGGGGTACAGCTCCGCAACTTTTCTGGTTCACTGGTTCAGCGTCTTAGCTCACTGCTTTGCTGTTTTGCTTGCGGTTCGAACTCCGTTCTGCTCCTATTCGGCTTCTGTCTTGCTGCTCACTGCACGGGCCACCTGTTTTAACGTTTTCAAAAAACTATTCCAAGTTTGTGTGGGTTCTTAGTGCAATTATATGTGATTATTTTTAAGATTATCTATGTAGTTTTTATGTTACTGTTTTTGGGATTTTGTGGACCGTTTTGGGAGGATTTTTACTGCTGCTCTAAGGTGATTTGGGCTGCTGTTTTAAGGTGATTTAGGGGCTACTTGGGCGTGTTTTAGAGGGGTGCAGGGGTTGGTTTCAGTGGCTTTAGGAAGGCTTGCTATTTTCGGCTATGGAGGGAGAAGAAGGAGAGAAATTCTTGTTGTTTCTTGCTTACAATGGGCGTCAATGGGAAGGCTTCTTTTTTTGTGTATATGCGTGAACTAGAGAGGAAGAGGCTTGGTGAAGGGGGGTTTATATAGAGAAGGGTTGGGCTGACAAGGGAAGGGTTTGTGCATTTAATTAGGATATGATTTAGTTTTAAACAATGAAATCAAGGATTGAGGGGGGGACAAAATATTTTAATTTAGGAAGTTGCAATATTTAATTTGTGTTGGTTTAGGAATACAAATATTTTATATTGGTAATTATCTTATTAGATTAGGAAGTCAAATATATGATTGGCTTTAATTGGTTAGATTGATTTTAATTAGGCATATCTTCTTTTTAGTTTTGGTAAATATTTTATTAATTGGTAAATGGTTTAAATATTTTATTTAATATTTAATGTTTAAATTAATATTTATTTATTTAATTTGGGATGTGTTTTATGGGCTTTGGGGAGCTAAATGGGCTGGGTGTGAGGCTAGCAGCAAAACCAGAATTACCGACACCGTTCGAACGCTCCCTCGAACGCGACACGAACACCCGCAATCTGTTTCCCGTTCGAACGAAGTAGCGAACACAGCACCAACGAAGACAGTGAGCTTGTTTCTGAATTTCCCCTTCCGATATCCGTTTCCCGCGGCTTTCGTGACTCAAAAGGTAGTGCCTCCAAATGAGGCTCATCATCGGGTTTCACATGCGAAAATACAATGCCTACAGTCGCCCCCACTTTGATGAGACTTATGCAGTGTGTGACTTTGAACAATCCTATCAAAGTTATGCAATGTATTTTACTTACCTGGCTCGGCTGCCGCCTCGAGTTGAGTTGGTACTGCAGCGGACCTCGATCCTGGGACGCGTCCCAATAATTGCAACTGACAACGGGGGCACCTCGACCCAACACCGCTGACTATAGGGACCCCTCGCCCTCTCGAACTGATGATGTAGGGGCACCTCGACCCTGGGCACCTCGACCCGGAACTACAACTGACAACGAGGGCACCTCGACCCTGGGCACCTCGACCCAACACCGCTGAATATAGGGACCTCGCCCTCGAATTGATGATGTAGTGGGCACCTCGACCCTGGGCACCTCGACCCGGAACTACAACTGACAACGGGGGCACCTCGACCCTGGGCACCTCGACCCAACACCGCTGACTATAGGGACCTCGCCCTCGAACTGATGATGTAGTGGGCACCTCGACCCTGGGCACCTCGACCCTGGGCACCTCGACCCGGAACTACAACTGACAGCGGGGGCACCTCGACCCAATACCGCTGACTATAGGGACCTCGCCCTCGAACCGATGATGTGTCTCCATACCTGAAGATGACATGATATGGGCCTCGCCCCCAAGCTGATGTGGGCCTCGCCCCTTGGGACTCACCCCAAAAACTGAAATTGCATCGACGTTGCTTGGCTCATTCCTGCCGCTTTCTTCTTCCTTTGAACCTGCGAACACAAAACAGAAACAAACACAAAGAGAATGTAACGTTACGTGTATGCATGAATGATTTCCCTATTCCGTTGGGTTAGATCTTCTGTCGATCCTTGTGGTGACTGCTCAGTCGTCTCTCCCTCAGGCAAAGTACTGCTTCAATCTGTCTACGTTGATCGGCTCGGTGAACTCGTTTCCTTCCAAGTCTGACAGCTTCACTGCCCCATTTCCCATGACTTTCTGAACGATGTAAGGCCCTTCCCAGTTAGGCCTGAATTTCCCTCTTGGATCTGTCGTCGACGGCCTCGACTGCTTAAGTACCAAATCACCCTTTCTGATCTTTGTGGGACGTACTTTCTTGTTGAATGCCCGGGCTAGTCTATTCTGATACAACTGCATGTGATACAAAGACTTCGTTCTCTTCTCATCCAACAATGCTAACTGATCAAATCTCTGTGCGGCCCATTCCTGTTCCGGTAATTCTGCCTCTGCTAATACCCTCTGGGACTGTATTTCCACTTCTACTGGTAATACTGCTTCCATCCCGTAGACCAAGGAGTAAGGTGTGGATCATGTTGCCGTTCTTACTGATGTTCTGTACCCCCACAAAGCATACGGTAATTTCTCGGCCCAATCTCTACAATTTTCTGTCATCTTGGCTAAAATTGTCTTTATAGTCTTGTTGGCTGCCTCAACTGCCCCATTTGCTTGCGGCCTGTACGGTGATGACTTGTGGTGGCCTATCCCATACCTCTGTAACATTGCCTTCGTCTCTCCTTGAAACTGGACCCCGTTGTCTGTCACTACATGATGCGGCATACCATACCGACAAATGAGGTTCCGAGCTATGAACTTTGCCATCTGCTTTCGCTGTAACATTACGGAAGGATTCGGCTTCCACCCACTTTGAGAAGTAATCTACTGCCACCACTATGAAGCGATGCCCATTTGATGCATTTGGTCGAATTTCCCCAATCATATCAATTCCCCATGCTGAGAAGGGCCACGGCTCTAACAACCCGTGGCAATTCTGTGTGCGGTAAGTGATTCAAATTACCGTGTGCTTGACAGTCATGACAGTGCTTTAACCATCTTCGCGCAGTCCGTTTCCATGGTTGACCAATAAAACCCCTATCTCACATCTTGCAGGACAAGTTCAACCCATTCATGTGCGGACCACATACCCCGGCATGTACCCTCTTCCATCACTTTCTGAGCTTCTTCTTTTCTCAAACATTTCAACTGAATACCGTTTGCCTGCCTCTTGTACAGTTCCCCCCTCTCAAAGTCCATACTGGGAAGCCAACTTCTGAATGGCTATTCTGTCTTTTCTGCCCGCCCCTTCCTGGAATTCACCATGTTCCAGATACCTCTGAATGTCATAATACCAAGGTTTACAGTCGTCAACCTCAACTTCCAGAATTCTTTCTATCTCATAAGCAGGTTTACTTGCTGTTGTCAGTACCAACGGTCTCATCACTAACTTCTCTGGATTTTCCCAAGTCGCCGCTATGTAAGCCAATGCGTCTGCCATCTGATTCTCTTCCCTCGGTAGGTGCTGAAACTTACACTCGGGGATATCCTGTGCCAATTTTCTGAGGTGAAAAAGGTAAGGCTTCAACCGTTCTTCTTTCAATTCCCATTCTCCTCGCATCTGCTGGACTACTAACATAGAATCTTCGTAGATTTCCACACTCCCTCCCGCCTTCAAGGCTATCAATGTTGTCAAACCAAAAGCACATGCTTCGTACTCGGCCATGTTATTAGTCACTCTGAATGTCAACCTCTTAGCCAAAGGCAAAGTCTCTCCCTCGGGGGTTACTATCACGATCCCAATTCCGGCTCCCTTGTAATTCACTGCTCCATCAAAATACATCTTCCATCTCTGAACTGTTGAGGAGAATAGGGAGCAGTGGTTTCGTGAATAATTCCGTGCACAGAACAATATTCACCGAATGGTGAAACATATTCACCACCTCTATCACTCCTGATTCTTTTGACTTTCTTGCCAAGTTGATTTTCAACTTCGCTCTTATAGTGCACAAAGCTCTCAATAGCTTCTGCTTTGCTTCTCAGCAGGTACACATAACAGAACCTTGAGCTATCATCGATAAAAGTGACAAAGTACTTTTTACCGCCTCTTGTTTGCACAATATTCATGTCACATACATCGGTATGTACAAGTTCTAGTGGTTCAGAACTGCGTTCTATAGAATGAAATGACGTTCTATGAATTTTGGCTTCAACACATGCTTCACACTTATGTTGGCTATCAATTGCAATTTTAGGTATAAGGTCCATGTTAATTAATTTACGCATGGTATCATAATTAACATGTCCTAACCTCTCATGGCATACATTATGTGACACAATAATATAAACAGACGAACTAGCTTTATTAATAGCACGATTAACAGTCATTACATTTAGCTTGAAAAGGCCCTCAGTTAGGTATCATTTTCCTACATACATATCATTCTTAGTCATTACAAACTTGTCAGAAACAAATACAAGCTTAAAACCAGCCTTACTAAGAAGAGAGCCCGAGACCAAGTTCTTCTGAATATCTGGAACGTGCAGTACATTCTTCAATGTTAGCTCCTTTCCGAATGTCATCTTCAGAACCACTGTGCCTTGTCCAACCACCTGAGAGGTAGACGAGTTTCCCATTGTCAGATGATCGCCGCCATCGACCTTCTGGTACATGGAAAACATCTTACTGTCTGCACAGATATGACGAGTAGCCCCAGTGTCTACCCACCATTCTCTCGGATTCCCAACTATGTTGGCTTCGGTTTTTACTGCTGATAGTTCCATCTCTGAAATATCATCAGTCAGCTGTTCGCCTTCAGTAACATGGGCCTCATATTTCTTTTTCTTGCCCTTGTCCTGAGACTTCTTGTTCCTGCAGTCCTTTGACATATGACCGCTCTTTCCACAGTTGTAGCATTTTCCCTTGAACTTCTTGTTCCCAGAGTCAGCTCCACTGTTCTTTCTCATTTTGCTACATTTGCACCTTCAATGATGTGGGCCTTAGACTCCAGAGTCTTGTAGCTGGCCTTCTCGGACATCCTGTTGTCCTCCTCGATTCTCAATCGAACACTGAGGTCTTCAAGGCTCATCTGCTTCTTTTTGTGTTTCAGATAGCTCATGAAGTCCTTCCATGATGGAGGCAACTTTTCAATTATGGCGGCAACTTGAAACATCTCACAGAGTTTCATCCCCTCATCCAGTATTTCATGAATGATCAATTGCAGTTCACCCAACTGAGACATCACCGTCCTTAAATCTACCATCTTGTAGTCCAGGAACCTACCCACGACAAACTTCTTTTGTCCGGCATCTTCGGTTTTGTACTTCTTCTCGAGAGATTCCTAGAGAACCTTCGCAGAAGTCATGCCTTGGTACACATTGTACAAGGTATTGTCAAGACCACCCAAAAGGTAGTTCTTGCATAAGAAGTCTCCAGATATCCAAGTCTGTTCTCGCTCTACCTTGGCCAATTCAGATTCACCCTCCACAGGACCCGGAGGATCTTTGAGGAATTTAGCCAACTGGAGAGTTGTCAGGTAGAACAGCATTTTGCTCTGCCACTGTTTGAAATTTGCCCCACCAAATTTCTCCGGTTTTTCTCCGTGAGAGACCGGTACCGTGATATTTCCGCTAGCCATATGTAACTAGAAAATCAACAGGGTCAATTAGTCTACGAAAGACAAATTGCACAACGATCAACGAATGACCTTGCTCAAAGTGATATACGATAATGTAGATATATAAATGTCAATCAAGATTGAATGGAATTACTTGTGTATTATTACACTTTAAATTCTCAACCAATTATGCAACAACCAATCAATTTCAACTTTATCACTATGTGTATGCTTGTGATAATTGAACAACTTAATAATAACTTGAATCTATACTACCAAGATTAATGTGTTTACAGTATATGACTAACCGAGTTAATATTAATTAAAGTTTGCAGTTTATGATACTTACAGGACAAAGTCGTTAGTGTCACGTTCGTATAGCGTTCGTGAACGCGTTCGAACGGAACGATTCCAGAGAGTTTACGTTTGAGTTGCGTTTAGGACGCGTTCGAACGTTCTAAGGCAGAAGGCTTGCGTTCGAGTTGCGTTTGAAGACGCGTTCGAACGTTCTAACGAAAGTTCAAATATTTAGCCTTCGCGTGCGTCGGGCGTTCGAACGCCCTACGGGTTTTTCATGCACAGTTCGTATTTTCCAGAAAATATTCAAACCCTAACATGCGAATTACTATCTAATAACATTAAAGCAATAAGTTCTTAAGATTGTTGTAAAATATGTGTCATCAAACAGTAATATAACTTGCAATCAAACAGATCAAAACAACAAAAGTAGATCTAGATGCATGAAACCCTAAAACCAGAAAACCATTAAAACAAACCAGAAAATGTAGATCACAGAATTGTCCAAGTCGAGATGATCTATGTCCTTAAGAACTTATTGGCTCCGTCACGGGTGCTTTACAGATTCGTTTTGCCAACGTTCTCCCAGGATTACTTGGAATCTTCTTGTTCAAGGAGCACTCCTTAACAAGTGTATGAACTAGGAATATGGTGAAACTCTCTCAAAAAAACAAAGGAAAACAATGTCTCTTCCTTAGCAAAAATCGGATATCTTTCTATATCTATATTTTGGATATCAAGCCTTCTTATATAAGGCATGGAAGGGTGCCAATAGGGCACCATTTGGGATGGGGTGCAACCCTCCAAAGGGTTGTACCCCTCACAAGCACCCAATCCAATCCAAAAGACAGAATTACCCTTAATGAAGAATTTCCTACAGCTGTCACTAACAACATCGCAAAGTCAAGCAATTTTGTATACGGTTTGGGTAGAGAAATCATAAACTATCTTGAAAAAACTCATTCTTAAATTTCAAAATTATTTGTTAAAGTTTTTTTAAAATATATTAAAAAAAATTTAACTTCCTGAATTTTGAAGTGATGTTTTTATTAGTTTTTTTTTTTTTTTTTTTTTTCCGAGCTGAAGCTTAAAATAAAAACACAAAATTTTCAAAATCCGACTTATTTGCTAACATAATTACAATTACAAGTCGTGCCAATCGGTACAGACCGAAACTTAAAATAATTGCGGTATTTATAACGTGCTATTTTCCAATAGCTGCCTCATACAAGTCAACTGTTCGAAACGGACAAGACAATCCAGGTAAACCATTTCCCCATCAAATCCCAAAAATAAAAATGGCAGCCTCATTTGTCTTTCAATAATATTATGGAATTACTAGCAAAATAACCGATATAATAGATAATGCAATTTAAGCAAAGCTGTAGATGGAACTGTCGATAACCATGAAAAGAATTGTATCACACAAAGTTGTCTGGGAAATACACCAAAGCTAATCATCATCTTCCAAAACACTCCGGCGCCTTTGGATCTGGAACATTGGATTAACCAAGACAAAAATTAGGAAAAATACTGAAAACCAGAAACTGATCAACACTGGAAAGGCAACGATAAATTGGCATATGACTCACCGTGACTTTGGTCTGTTTGGCGGTTTGGGTGTTGATCTGTTCCAGCAATGATATGAGCCTCTCTTCGGAAACCTACAAGTAAACAGTCAGCAAAGCATGATTCTGCTCTCATTCAAATAAACGATGTTTTGATTAATGATCTACATCCAACACAGAGTATGCAGTAAACAAAAGACCTTCTCAGCTATCTGACCCATTTGAGCAGCTCTCAGGACAATATCCTCAACACCTCTGGCCTTCTCAGGTTTCACCAAAGCAATTCGAGCAACTGTTAAAATGGTTGTTAGCATAGGAAAACAAAGGGACAAATCATATGGATATGTTAACAGCATACAGATACCTATTTTAATTGCTTTAGCCCCACCATCACTGCAACATTGCCACTAGTGCAAGGAGATCAATTTTGCAATGGCAATAAAATACTCTATATCCAGTGTGTGTCCCCACACACACCCAGGCTCTAAACCAAAAATCTTAGTAGAATCTGATGGGCATATCAAAATGATCTAAATCTTCAACATTTTGCTGTCCAGCTCTTCTTGGTAAAAAAATAAAGATGGCAATTCAAAACACACCATTTATCCTCTTATATACTAAACTTAGCAATGGGGCAGGCGGGCAGCACAAACAGGGGCAAGACGTAACACCCTACTCATCAAGTTAAAAGCACAAAATTAAAACTTACGTCTTTCACGTGCCTCAACAGACAAAATCTGGCTAAGCATCATTTGCCTATGTTCATCCGCCTCCCTAAATAATCATTCAAATTATAGGATCAATGATTGGGACTTTTTAATTATAAAATTAACAAGCCACAATGTAAATTCTAGAATACAAATTCAGAAACACACCTCTTGGCATCTTCCTGAGTTTTCTGCTGATCAGAATTTTGTTGATTTCCCTGTATACAAACAAGATTTGAATTGTTCCATCAACTTTAAATGAATGATAAAGCAATAGCAACTCTTCAGTGAAATGTTAAAAAAGAACAACAAAACTAAGAAAGAGGAAAGGAGGCAATTAATTACCACACCATGTTGAGCCATGAGCTCTTGCATTCTTCTCTGTCTAATTGCTTCTAGTTCAGGGTCAGCCTAAAAAAAACAAATAGCGGAAAATTCAAACTACAAATTAAAAGACCAGGTATGGACAAATAGAAGCTAATTATGGATTCTACGAAACCAGGACATCTAATAGTCTTCCAGGAAGTATAAACATGATGGATCAAGTTAGTTGCACAAAGACGACGGACAATTGATGGAACTCACAACTATAATCCAATAAAATAATCAAACAATTCAAAGCAAGTGCTTTAGGTGTTAGCTCTCAATGAAAGCATGTCAGCTCCGCTATCCAGTAACCTTCAAGCTAATATTCAAAGATTACATGGCATGTCAAAGCCAGCTAAACAGAAGTAAGTGTAACATTACCATGAGCAAATTTATAAGCGCGATTGTAACATAGAGAATCGGAAACGAATCAATTAAAGTATCGATTTTTCAATCGAATTCCAAAGAAAATTAACCGAAACCCTAACCCTAACGACTGTTTGGATAGAGAAAAAATAATAAAGAAAAAAGAAGAAACGTACCATTTGATTGGATAACTGAGCAAACGCTGCCCCCACTTTCTTCTGATTGTTCGGGTGTTTATGCTATGATGTGAATACAATCTCCGTTTAATTATTATATAAAACGTGTGTTCGGTGACACGGCTTAGCGTTTGTCGGACGCCACCCTCTTGGCCTTGGGCCCGATATATCGTCTGGGACCCATTCGTTTATTTTTATATTCATACTTATAATTTAGGTGTCTGATTTTTAACATTTTTGTCGAAACCATGCATATTGTTTACGTTTGTATCAATCAAGTCCCCTGATCGGCAGATCCTCATAAATGACCCGATTACCCCCTCCGTTACTGAATATTCACATGGTTACCCCTCAGTTACTGAATATTCACGTCAGGTTAAATTTTTTTTTTTTTTAAATATAAAAATAAACACAAAAAATGATGTAAAAATACGATCATATCAACTCGAATATAATACTTAGGAAGAACCTAAGACTCAGGCCTAATCAAAATAACATCTGACAACGCAAAACTCTATATATTATGCAGTCTTTATAACTAATCAAAACTCAAATTCACATTTAATTCTAATAAAGTATTAGAAGAATTACGGATTCGACCTGATTTTCAACATCTCGACATGAATTGGTAAATACAAATTTTATAATTAGAAGAGGAAAACACAACTAATCACGTCAGTTGATTGAACCTTAAGATCTTTTTGGTTTTATTTCAAGAGATGTCCTCTTAGGACATTAAGAAAATATCCATTTTTTTTAAATATGAGATTCATTCACAAGTAAAACATTATGTAAATACACGATCAGTATCAGCTCGAAAATAATTTTAGAAAAAAAAACAAAGACTCAAGCATAGTCGGATTAAGTATGACAACATAACTCTACGCATTATCAAAATTCACATAACTGCTCAAGGGCTGAGCACTGGTTCTGGTTATACCCGGAATCGGTTGGAACCGGACCGATTTTCTGGGTTTGGAATCGGAATCGGTTATATCCGGTCCGGTTTCGGTTCCAAAATTGTCGGAACCGGAACCAAATTTTAGAACCATAATCAGAACCTGTTTTGGGAACCGAATTTCAGAACCGGAACTTGTTTTGGGCAACGAATTTCGATACCAGATCCAGAATCTATTTTGGGAACCGAATGTATAACCAATTTTAGAACCAAATTAAACTCCAATTTCATAACCAATTTTAAAACCCAATTTAAACTCAATTTCATAACCCAATTAAAGCCCAATTTAAACCCAATTTAAACTCAATTTCATAACCAGTTTTAAATCACAATTTAAACCAAATTTCATAATCCAAATTAAAACTCAATTTCATAACCCAAATTAAAACCCAATTTAAACATACATACTTCCTATAAGAATATTATGTCTTGCGTCAAAAATATTATGCAATATGGAATTTTATGTATTTTTTATTTCCGTATGGACAATTATCAATAATATTATGTAATATTCAAGTGTGGAAAGTTTGACAATAAAAAATAAATAGGATAAATCAGAACTAGACCGGAACCAAATTGGAACCGAATAATAGGTTACCCTTTTTAATTAGGTAGGTTTTGGTTCCACGAGGAACCGAATTGGAACCGATTAATAGGGTACCCTATTTAATTGAGTAGGCTCTGATTCCACTTAATTAGTAACCGATTTTTTTCCGGATAAATTCCGGTTCCACGCGAAATCGGAACATAAACCAATTTTACTCACCCCTAATTGCTCACAACCTAAACCCACGCCTAAATCAATATGTGATCCTAGAGGTAGACCCGGCCGCGGTTCGGTTCCGGTTCGGAACCGAACCGAACAGGTCGGTTTTCGGTTCCACACTTAAGTGGAGCCGGAACCTTGAACCGAACCGGAACCGACCGGTTCGGTTCCAGACTTTTTTTTTTAATTTTGAAAATTAATTAAAATAAATGAGATTAATTTTATAAATTAAAAAAAAATTATTACATTGAAGAGCTTGAGCTTAAATTTTTAAAATTTTAAGTTGCCTACGTATCCTCCAAGGGTGAGAGGAATCAAAGCTCACATAGTTTCATTACAATTTTAAGACATATCCTCATTTTAAATTACAATTTTACAATTATCAATCATCATTATCAGTTGATCCTTCGGCTCCGGTTCCGCTTGCACTTGTTGTTGCACTTGCAGAAGCATTATCAAACAAATCTTCAAAATCATCGGGGGCATCTTATTGTTGTCTCAGATCAGCTCGAGTCCAATCATCCACATAAGCTGTTGCTTCTAGAGTGCTTGGATGTAATGAAGATCGCCTAACTTCCAATATATTACCTCCCAAGCTGAAGGCTTGCTCAACCGCAACGGTGGAAATAGGTGCTGCCAATATCTCTTTAGCAATAATTGATAAAATAAGATATATATTTTGATACCGGTTCCACCATTCAAGAATTTTAAAATTTTTACTGCATAAACTTTCATTAGAAAACTCAAAATTTGTAGATAAATAATTATCTAATTCAGGGTTATTAGTTGTCGTATCTCTAGCTTTTTTATTTCGTTGCAATAACCAACGATCTCTTGCGCTAAGTCTTATTTGAATTACCGGTTCGCTACTACTAGATTCACCTAATGTTCCTAAGTTATATCTTACAATATAATTATTAAATAAAATAATTAAATCATTTCTTAAATTCGTAATTATGCTTGTAATATCAATTTCATCTAATATTCATAAATAACCATAGTAAGCTTGTAAACCACCACTCAAACCTCCTAATTTAAATATAGGATCAAAAACAGCAGCAATAAGATAAAGTAAATGAATTTCTCTAAAATAATGCAACCATTTTACCTTCATAACAGTAATGGCTTCGAACAAAACAATATCATTAGGATCACCGCTGTCAACATGCTCATCGAGAGTGCTAACAATATTCAAACTCTCAAGAATAAATAAATATGCTGTAAGATAATAAACACCGCTAAAAACTAAAGTAGCATCATTAAAAACTCTTAAAATATCTAATTTTTTTTCACAAATATCTCATTGAATAGGATAAAGTGTGATATTTTGAACATGTTGAGAAAAAAAACTACATAATGCATCTTTGTATTGAAATGCTTGACATAAAAGAAAATAAGTTGAATTCCAACGTGTTGGAACATCTCTTGAAAAATTTTATCGGTTTAATACCATTTATTTTACAAAACTTGGTCCATTCTCTCATAACTTGAGAATATGACCAAATACAATTAAGTGCTGTTTTAATTGGATCAAGGAAATGTGATAATAATTTTAGTCCGTCTTGCACACATATGTTAAGTACATAACATGTACAACGAATATGAAAAAATCGACCCCCTAAATTTGGTTCACATAAGGATTTTAAATCACTGATGGATGCAGTATTTGCAGATGCATTATCAAATCCAATTGTTAAAATTTTGTCTACTAAACCATATTCATCAAAAATTACTTTCATCATTCTATAAATATTATATGCAGTATGTTGGTCATCAAAAACTCTAAATGCAATAAGTCTTTTTTGCATGGTAAATGATGCATCAATCCAATGACAAGTCACACCCATGTATGAGTGTGTTTGCCAATGGTCACTCAAAATATCAGAACATATAGAAATACGACATTTCATCTTTTTAAATATTTCATTTAAAATAATTTTACCATCTTTGAATAATTTAAAAATATGACGTTTTGTTGTGTTTCGAGTCATTTTACATGCAGCAGGATTTAAAGCATTAGACACGTAATTAGTAAAATGAAGTTTTTCACCAAAGCTTAAAAAAGATGTGTCATACAAGTTAATTTCGCAAATTATTCTCTATTTTTCGCATCAGAATATTTAAATAAATATACAGCACTCGTACCTCTACTAGATGATGCGTACCTGGCCATTTGAGTTTGCGTCGTATCAATGCCAAATTCAACCGGATGATGTTTTTCCATGTGCTTGATCATATTACCGTATCCACCAGAAAATTTATAGGTAGCCCTACAATAGGTGCAAATTGCTTATTGTGAATCATCTTCTAGGCGTTCCAAATTAAAATGAATTTTGAAAATATCCGAGGACCGAGCCTTAACATCTCTTCTCCGTGATTGTGCAGTGACACTAGAGCCGCTCTCTTGGGTTGGCATATTTGACATTATGTTCTCAGAGGAGCTTGCCATTTTTCGTTTGAGAAATTAGAAAGAAAAATAAGAAAATTGAATAATTGTTAAAATTTTAACAAATTAACAACTAATTGAATTGAGATTGAGAATAAGATTATAAGAGAATTGTATTGAAGTGAGATTGAGAATAAGAGAATTATAGAAAATGAGAGAGTTGAGAATTTGGCGTGTTGAAATAATGAAAAATGAATCATATTTATAGATTTTTAGAATTTTTTGATACCAAAAATGCCCATAAATATAACCGTTTTATTACCGTTATTAGAGATATATTAATAATTTATATTTTAATTATAAATTTGTTAATAATTTTTTGACTCTAAGCAATGACAAGGAGTTGAATTTATACTCCCCATTTAGGCGAGCACAAGCCCCCCAATTGGCGAAAAGCCCAACCACAGTTGAGACTTGAGAGGGTTTTATTTTGCTTTTATCTAGTAGCTTTGTTGAACTTGAAGTATGAGCAAGTATAAACAACTTACAATCAGTATAAATTGAAACGAAAGTTGATTTTTTTAGTATATTAAAATAAAGATTAAAAAAACACCTCAAACACACTAGCTTGTTAATATAGTCATTACAACACGAGTTAAGGATCTATCTGATACAAATCAGTCAAATTATATACTTCTAAGAGCGCATAATAAATATTAGGAACCTAACCTCAATATTAAAACCTCATTTTTGTTTGCCGTGTGACAATTTTATTGAAACGCTGAAGAGTCATTATTACACAATAATTATCTTTTAATTCAAATTTCCCCCATTCACGTGCTTACAGTTACATCTACCAAGGAAAAAGAGTCAACTAGTCAAGGAACTGAGAAGAAATAAAGACAAATATTTTTCTATCCACCCCTACAATATTATTTAATTGCAAATTGCAACAGATCTTTTCTCTTTTTAGATCCAGAGAACCAAAATCTAGATTTTGCATCCACCATCATCTCCATGATTCCATAAACCCACCAGTCAAAGCTTTTAAGCTTCAAAACCGAAGGTAGTCGCATTAGATCAATCAAAGAAACGAAATGGGTTTCACAATGGGTTTGAATTTTGTTCTGTTGTTAGCCATGGTGGCCACCAACATCCTCTCCCTTTACCACCTCTCCTCCACCACTTACAAATCCCAAACAAAGCCTCCAACTCAGCAACAAGTCCCTGATTACCTTTTACACCAACTCCAAACCATACGCGCCACCATCAACCACCTCACGCGCCATCACCCTTCCACCACTACTGACACTATCCCTCAAGATCTCCTCCTCTACTCTCACCTCTCCCCCATTGCCTCTGCTTGCCACAACCACCCTGATCTTCTTCATAATTACATGAACTACGCTCCATTTTCTCTTTGCCCACATGACACTGACCTTCAAGAAACTCTCATTCTTAATGGCTGCCACCCTTTACCTCGCCGCCGCTGCTTCTCAAGAACCCCACCAAAGCCTTCCTCTTCTCTTTCTACAAACCCTTTCCCTTCGTCACTTCCTGATTCTAACGTCATTTGGAGTAAGTACAATTGCAAAAGCTTTTCTTGTTTAGTTCAAAAAAGTCCAAATCTCGGGTTTGATCCAGCCAGTGAAAAAAGTTCATCTTTTTTAGCTTTTAAGTCTGAGCTTGATCTCCCAGTTACACAGTTACTTCAGTTAGCTAAATCTGCTAACTCAGTTATAAGACTTGGGATTGATGTCGGTGGAGCTACTGGTTCATTTGCAGCAAGAATGAAACTTTACAACATTACTGTACTTACCACAACTATGAATCTTGGTGCTCCTTATAGTGAGGCTGCGGCTTTAAGAGGGTTAGTGCCCTTGCACGTGCCATTACAGCAGAGACTGCCGGTGTTTGATGGAGTCATTGATCTTGTGAGATGTGGGCATGCAGTGAATAGATGGATACCTGTAACAATGATGGAGTTTTTGTTTTATGATGTTGATAGGGTGTTGAGAGGAGGAGGGTACTTGTGGTTGGATCGTTTTTTCAGCAAAGGGTCGGACCTTGAGAAGGTTTATGGACCGTTGATTGGGAAATTGGGGTACAAGAAGGTGAAGTGGGCAACGGCTAATAAGCCTAATTCAAAGAATGGAGAAGTTCACTTGACTGCTCTTCTGCAAAAGCCTGTATCAAAATGAGATTCAAGTATTAGAGAATTCAGGTAAATTGATTTAGCATAATCAGTAATTGCGAACTGTGTGTTTCTGTAATTGCATTGTACCGTTTACAAGCTGTTTGTTGCTACCAATTCTATATTGTTACAATCTGCTTATTGTTACCAATTATGAAATGTAGAAGCATAAGAATCAGATCTTCAATTTTGAAGTTGATGGCATTTGCATAGGAGCAGGTCAAAATACTCTAATGATTTTCACAATTTTTTTGTTATTTCACATTGTATTGTTGTTTATAGTGATCTGGGTTGAAATTGAAAAAGGTTAGCCTAATTGCCAATGGCATTGTTTTATAAGTTGGAAGTGAATTATTTTGTGTATAAATTCAGTGTCCATCAATGAGTTCAGACACTGAAGCTGAGATTTTTCTTTCTTCCGCAATGTTCTATGCTAATTGTGTATTGTTGAATTCTGATTAGTCTTCTACTGCAAGAGATTGCCTGTTCATTTCATTGAATTTCTTCATGTTTGCTCTGGTGCGTTAATTTTGAATACCAAAGTGTGAATGAGCTATATTTTGGTTATGTAGACTGTAGAGTACAGATGAAATGTTTGACAAGGAAACCTAAGTCCAGTTGCAATTGTTTCTCTGATCTATCTGTTCCACTTTCACCTGACTAGAACTTGCAATGCAATCAAATTTCAGATTTTTGTAACTAGGGCTTCTAAAGACAGCTGTTGAGTTTGGAATGTCCTTTTGACTATGATCCTTGCAGTTGTATAACTTTATCCCAACCCTTTAGACGTGAGTCATGTGACCGTATTTACCATCACAAGAGGTAGCTCTGCTTTGAATTGAAGTTGCACCCAACAATCATATTGGGTGATGTACCCTACCCTTAGATCTTGAGGCTTACTAACACTGGGGAATTAGTCCACCAAATTGGTGCATATAAATGTTATCTTGTTAAATGAAGCATCCAACCAATGAAACGACTAAATCATTTTATTGTGCGGAAAGGAATCAGTAGTCAATATCACACATACACCTTGCTTGCCCGCAATAAAAATCAGTCTAAAATTTTACTCTAGTGCACTGTTATAAACCAGTAGTTATGATTTCAATGGTATGATGATTCCTGTTAAGTTTTTTTATTTGAATTTGCAGAAGATATTGGCAGTCCCGCCCATGGCCTCCTTTTTTTTTTTTTTTTTTTTTTAAAATTATAGTCTCAAAATAACTTAATAATCAAGAGCCCCAATTCTTTTAATTATAATATTATGATATGGTCAAAGACTTCAAAATATAAAAATTGCCTTGGGTCCCGAGTATGTCAGGGCCGGCCCTAGATATTGGCCATATTTTTTAGTTACAATGGACTCAACCCCACAACGCTCCAAACTAAACTAATCCAGTGCTAAGGTTGATGCGAGGTGAATTATAATCCTTGACTTCTTGCTTTTACTGCAGATGCCAAACCAAACTAGGCTGACCCCCTGGGGACTGAGTGGCCCAGATTTTTAAATGCCTCTAGAGCCTGAAAAGTTGGTTGCTTGACTTCCTAGCTCTTCCAATTCATATCATTTCACAGTACACTCCTATTGTTTCAGGTTTTACTGTCAGATCAATGGCTGGAAAAAGTTATTGCTGTCAGATCTCCAGTACTTAAATGATGCCTGTTGAGGATTCAATTTCCATGATGAAGATTGTGCTTCTCGCTGCGGACAAGGAAGTAACATATGTATACATCCAGTACTTGTGGATGAGGTTAGTAGCAGGTTATTGAAGTTGTATAGATCGTAGAACCAAAAATTTCAGTTAGTGTCAGCCAGCAGGGTGTATCATCACAAGGGATCTAGGGAGAACACAGCTGGGACGATTACTATTGTCTCTTTTGATCTTATTTTATTTTGTATGCAGTTGGATTTCAAGTTTTTTTAATCCCGGTTTGTAATCTCTATTGATTCTTTACAAATAAATATGGGAAGAATCATGCTTTCTGGTTGGAAATCTCTGTTGGGATATTATATTATTCAACTGTCTCCCAACTGAAGTAATCCTCAAAGAAGAAGTGAATTGAAATCTTGCAAAAAGGTAATCAAAATCATCATTATTGGTGTTCAGGCTCTCAAAAACATTATTCATAAAAGGAAAACAAAAACAAAACTACTTCTTCACTTCCTAGTATTAACAAGCATCCAGATAACTAAAATATTCTTTTACACCTGAGGATCCTTTAAAATGTTTTACAAAGCCAGTGCAATTTATTGTAATCTCTCAAGCGGAAATCTTTTTCCTTAGCAGGTGGTGCAGATCAAGCTTATTGATCTTAGCAGCAAGTATGAAGTCATTTTCTGTCAGTCCACCTGTGCACACAAAAAGCACTGTAAAAAAATGCATCTTCATCAATTCTCAAAACTAATTTAAGAGATGAGTAAACCTTAACAAAAGCAAACATCTTATAATGCTAAATTTCCGGCAGAGGCATACCTGCTACTTATTTCACAGAGCTATGATGCCAATAGAATTAACATAAAAAACCAAAGAGGAAAGATACAGAAAATAGTTCTACATTGATTATGACTCTTACAAATTGCATGTGTCCATATCTCAATTGTTACATTGTTCCATCTGACAAGATGAAGGTCCGGATGATGACCTGCATGACCACAAAATTGATGCTTATCTATATGAATGAGATATTATTTGTCTGACAAATATGTATTGCAGATCAGAATTCAGAACGAGTTTAAGAAAAGGTGCAAATTACCTTCTGCTTCAGCAACACCTCCTACAAGATTAAATAACTCCAAGCCTTTGGTGAAACTCTTCACTTTCAAGGATCGTTTCAGCTTCAAGATACCACCTTCATTAACCAAATCCCACCCTTCTATCTAAACAATGTTTAATAGCTACGAGAAACACATTTACAGAGTTTTGGAGGCAGAAAAGCAAAAATAGTAAGACCTTGGGCATCAAGTGGTGAGCACTTTCTTCGGCCATGGGACGTAAATCCTTCGTGTTGCATGGCACACACATTTTAGTCGTCAAATCTAACAAGGCCATAAAAGTGTATTAGAAAAAACAAAAAATATGTTTCTATAAATGCACGCTATCACAAACAGAACTACTAGGACCAAACTCCGATTTCATAGCATATGTGCAACTAAGTGCTGCTGGTGAATGCCAAATACAAAAATGTGTTATATTAATTAAGATATGTGCATAAATTGCAATCATATTATGTAGTTTAGAAAGGTCATCACGCACCTTCGCTAGTGCAAAAGGTTCTACATCCATGTAATGAGTTCCTATATGCTAACAATCCCACACGATTCTGAACTATCTCAGTAACTTGAATATTGGAGCTGTATGTGCATACAAATATTATGATAGAACTCTCAAGAAAAAGAAAAGGGAAAAGTATAAAGACAGAAATTTTCCACCAGGAAAAAAACAGTTGAAGAAAAAGTTGCTGAAAATATGAGTAGTCTTCCTAAAATAAAAATAGTTCAGTTTCAACGCCGGGTAGTTGGTAAATGGTACGAGGCCAATATAGAACGGGTTCATAATAAGAACAAGATAAAAAATATAACATTGTGATAGAGCAAGACCAAAAGATCTTATTTTGTGACAGAACAAGGTCATAAGATCTCATTTTGTGATTGAAAAACATCAAAAAAATCTTATTTGTGATTAAGTATAACAAAATTAATATTTATATACATATATACTATTATTAAGATGAGAGCTTCTGTAAGGCTGGGTCGATTCCATTAGGAGTAATAACCTTCAGAGAATCCAAACCCAACAAAATGAAAAATTAATGATGCCGTAATGATCAAAATTGAATAAATTTGCAACCCAAAAAAGAAAAAGCAAGAATGAAAAGTGGGTAAGCCAGTAAATTACCGTCCATTGCGAGCAAATAGGCTTTGAAACAGTAATGCTAGCGGCAGCTGCAAAACAGAAACAAACAAAAAAAAGAAGAAGTCATAATAGATATACAAATTGTTCAAGAGAAGAGAGAGAGATGGTGGGTGAGTGAGTACCTGAGGTTTAGAGAGAGAAAGGAGATGCGGATGAAACAACCGAGTCATTGGATTCGGTAGGATTGGGATCAATATGGAGAAAATGATTACGATGCTGGGGTCACCACACGAACGTGTCTGCTCACTGACTAGTGTTTGCTTTCTAATTTCAATGCCGGTTGCCGAAAGACCGAAGATGACAAAAGTAACAACATATTCTAACATTTTTATAGATCATTATCAAAGTAGTCCCTATTATTTATTCAAGTGATATCAGGGTTGCAAAAAAATTCGGTCCCATCCGGATTGATTCGGGGTAAAAATTTTATATTTAATTCTATAAATTTTAAATTTTGATCCAGGTTTTGCAAACTACACACACTAACTGTGATTCCCGGATGAAGAAATACAATTGGGTGCCCCAAAACTTTATCATATTTCTATATGGTAATCTGGGGTATTTTGGTCATATCATAATAAACTTTGTCTAGAATTATAAAAATTTAAGAAAGCGTTATATTTGAAGACTTCTAATTTTTTTTCATTTTACTGTTCGCTCGGGCTTATCTAAGACTAATTCCATTAACAATCTGATTTGTTGCATCATTCCTGATTCCTTCAGCTTAACGCTCGAAATTAAGTGATCTGAGACAACCCAGTTAATTCGAAACAAGCATGGTCAGTTTTTTTTCGTATTCTCCTCTCTCCAAGTTTGTATATAGTGTTAAAATTCACGTGTTCATCGTTTTCTCTTTAAATTTTACAAGATTTAGTTGCTTATGCTTCACTTTCGATGTCTATGGTGCAGATCTAATTTATTTACTTCAAATATGAATTGGGTTCGCTTTTGTTTCTTGTTTTACGTTCTGTTATAAATTAAGGAAGATCCCTAGTTTTCGTTTGCTACACATTGTAGATCTTATATGTTATATAATGAACTGAGTTTATTGGTTCTAATAAAGTTGTGTCATATATAGATTTAACTGTTGATTGATTTTAGTTTTTGGGATCTTATTAACTTGTGGAAATTGGTGAAGTAAAAAATTGAAGATTGCAGATAATTGTTAGTGTCGCAAGTTAACATATGAATTGCTGACTTTGATTAGATCCCCATTGTCATTGGTTGCTAAAATAATCTGTTTGAGCTGTTGTTAAAGATGAGTATTGAGAATTTCCTAACTGATCCGTTGTAATATTGTTGTTAGTAGTGATGGTGTCAGTATTAATGGACCTTAGTTGCATAGTCAAGGTTGGGTTATTTCTTTTGTTTGTAAATGGGAGTAAAAGAGTTTATATGAATTGATTCTGAGTTGAATGGAGGATTGAATATCTTTTGTAGGATACTTGTCCGTCCATAAAGAGTATCCTCCTCCTGGATTCTGAAGGGAAACGTGTAGCAGTCAATTATTACTCAAATGACTGGCCAACCAACAGTGCAAAGGAAGCTTTTGAGAAAGCTGTGTTTACCAAGACACAAAAAACAAATGCCCGGACTGAAGGTAAACTATTTTCAATTTGGTATCTTGATGAAGCTGTTTTACATATGCTGTAGTTGCTTGTCCAGTTGTCTACATATGCTTGTGAATATGAACATATTCTTCTCATTTGTTGAGATATCTTTATATGTGTGTATTTACCCAATATAAATTATGTGGTATGTAGTAATGCATGTGTGTATTTGGATTTCTTAATTATTCAATGTGGCTGCGTGGACATCTCTATCTTCACAAAGTTGTTAGGATTAGGTGTTCCATTATATGTTTCATGCTTTGAATGGTTGGACTAAAAAAGTTGCCAAGTTTAACATTTTAGCCTTTGTATTTTATGGTTTCTATGTGTATTTAGATTTCTTAATTATTCAATTTGGCTGTGTGGACATCTCTTTCTTCACAAAGTTCTTGTGATTGGGTGTTCCATTATATGTTTCATGCTTTGAATGGTTGGACTAGAAATGTTGCAGGTTTAACATTTTAGACTTTGTATATTAGGGTTTCTATATTAACTTGTTGCTGCTTCTACATCTACAGCAGAGATAGCCATGTTCGAGGGCAACGTTGTTGTTTACAAGTTCGTTCAAGACCTTCACTTTTTTGTTACCGGGGGTGAAGATGAAAACGAGCTGATCTTAGCCACAGTTCTTCAGGGATTTTTTGATGCAGTTGGCCTTCTCCTTAGGTTGTTGCACTATGCTTGTTATCATTTATTCCGTTTTTATATAAGTTCAATTTTTATAGGGAACCCGAAAATTATTAGATATTTGAAAATACACTCAGTATTGAGAAAATGATATGCACACCTAAAGTTATTAAAAAAGAACATTTACACCCAAAATTGGTGTTTTCTCGAACATCAGCTTAATTTCAGATAGATAGATGATAGTGAAAGTTATTAAATTTTGGGTGGTAAATGACCATTTTAAATAATTTGGCTGCACATATGACATTTTCCCAAAACTAGGTTTTTTTGAACATTGAGTAATTTTCGGGTGGACCAATGATAATTTCATTTTGTTTTTTTTTTTTTTTTTAATTTTGGACATCTACCCTTAATATTGCCTCATCCCAGGGGTAATGTGGACAAGAAGGAGGCTCTTGAGAACTTGGATCTCATTTTGTTGTGCCTTGATGAAATTGTTGATGGCGGGTATGCAATGTGCTACTTGTTTATATTAATTCGTTTCAGCTTCTGAAATCATCTAAACTTACCTCTGATCTCATTTTGTTTGCTGAAATTTAAAACATGGGAAGAATGCATCCATAGATACCAAGTTTGTAAAAGTCTTTTGTGGTGTTGCTTGTAACTGAAAAGCATATTCGTAGCAAACAAGTTATGGAGAATGAGTATGAGTTAGGCTTTGGTCTGAAACTGGTTTTCGCCATCTGTTGTCTTCAGGAGTTTAGGGTTCATTTAATCGGTTTGTTTAGGGTATAATTATTCTGTTTCCTATCAGTCACCCCCTTAATGCTTGTTTTAACTCTGAATTAATGTTTGCATGGCCTGTGAAGTATCATTCTGGAAACTGATGCAAATGTCATTGCTGGGAAGGTTGCAAGCCATAGTGTGGATGCCGGAGCTCCTTTGTCCGAGCAGGTATTTATACTCTGGCCTCCTTTAACCAAAACCCTCGTTCTCCAAAATAAAAAAATATTAATGTGGTGTGATTTTTGTGTACATATTTTTTGCAGACAATTAGTCAAGCATTGGCTACCGCCCGCGAACATTTAACAAGATCCCTTCTTAAGTGATGATTGCACCAGAAAACAAGCTTTTTGTATTTTTCCAGTTTTTACTATACTATACTTGATTTACTGGTTGATGAGCATCTCCAATGTTACTTTCTTATTAATACTATACTTGATTTACTGGTTGATGAGCATCTCCAATGTTACTTTCTTATTAATGGTGGACGATGCTGCTGGCATTTTCACATTTTTATCATGTAAACCTTGTATCGTTTGAACACTAAACACAGCGGACAGTGATGATACCGGAAGGTATCAAAGATTGGTTTTCAGAAATGGAATTGCCGCCCCATACGAGTCTTTTTTTTTAACTCACACCCATGAGTCACCTTGAGGACTCGAACTCAAATCTCAAGTTTAACTTGGAAGTCATAAGACCACCAACTTACTAGCCCTCATGGCACGCACCCTATATGAGATTGAATTGGCATTTTGCTTCTCAATATTAACTTCCAGACGTGCCACCCTGCTACAAAGCTGTAAGGTCGCCTATTTCTATGCAATGATTTTTGTTCGAAAGCATTTCGTATAACCATCCTTGCTGTACAGTATGGTGCAAAATCTAAAAGCTCTAGTGTTAAATCTCTCTGAAGAAAAAAGAAAGAAGTACCACCTATTTTTCCTCAACTACAATGTAAATTGAAAAATTAATTATACTATAGATCTTTCAACAGGAAGCCGCAGTTAACAAAGGCAAAACTACCAAATGGTGTAAGCTATTAGTTGAAATTCTAACTTCACTGTATGAGAATGTAATCTGCGTCATCAGGAATTAGATCTCCAGCAGTTGGGGTCAAGTTACTCCGAACATTTTTACGAACCTGGGCATGGGTCTCTGCCTCATGCTGAAACTTCTTTACCAGCTCTTGCAGCTCCAGCTTTCTAACTTCAACCTCTCCTTCAGTGATGGGTTTTTTCAAGCCAAGGTAAAGCCACCCAACCGCTATTAGCACAACTCCTATGAAGACTAGAATTGCTGTAAACAATCCAAATGCGTATGGTGTGTTCTCTGCTCCAGGGATTCCGTCAACATTGATTCCAAAAAGTCCAGTGATGATAGTGAGGATGACACCACAGCCTCCAAAAACAGCTAAATTATGAGTTACTCGAAGGCTCCTGTCCTGAATAACAAATTAACTAAATCATTTGAGGTAGATTGCTTGTCTTGGATGATAAAGGACATTTTTGGTTTTATACTTTTATTTATTTATTTAATTTTTGTACAAACCTGTAACCATGCACGAACAGTGCTTTGCATAACGTCTTGAATTGTAAACAAGCGGCCACGAACTGCTTCTTGCTCCTCAATCATTTCCCTTGTGCTCTTCCTTATTCCTTCTAATAAGGTTCTAGCTACATTTCCTCTCAAATGTTGGTAAAGCTCAAACACAATTTCCTCTCTTGCATGGAGTGACCATTTCACTCTAATAACCTGTAACGGAAAATGAAAAAACAACATATTAACATCTCCATTGAGTGACAAAACCAAGCACCTTATAGCTTTTGGCATGAAAATCAATGATCAACAGTCACATTATTGTATCTGCAAATATCTCATCTTCACTTGTCAATTGAATCCAAAAATAAGTGCTTACAAAGGTAATATTTCTCCATATTCCTATTTGTTCTTCCACTTCTTTCGAGTTTGTATGGGAAAATCTTTAAAATGACATATTTATGCAAATTTCTCCCATCTCCTAGACACCAGAAAAAAAGAGAGCCGAATAAACACACTCAAGGAAGACTCGTCCTTGTCAAAAAAAAAAAAGTGTTCACAAAAATGTAGAAATAGACAAAGCAAATTATCCCAGTGTCATGAATCACAGGAATTATGATAACCATATTTCAGTTGATAAAACTATGATAGCTGCTCAGCAAGAGCGTAGTTTTCATTCTTGCAGGGAAAGTAACGTACCTGTCTCGATAACCTTCTGATTTCTTGGTTCAAAATAACAACATAAAGATTCATATCTTCGAGGTTTCTCCTAATCATAAATAATTGCTTGTCACTAAGACAATACATTGATAAACTAATAAACTCAAAGAAAAAATGGTTGTATACTAAAAAATACCGGTTCACAAACTTCAATTCAATCTCATCAGCAGCCCCAAATATGGACTTGCGAAATAACCTAAAACATATAAAAGAATAAAAAGGTGAGCCTAAGTAAGGATATTCAAAATGCCAAGAACACAGTCTTGTACTGATTCTCACATCAAAATTGTAGCATATAGTCCATATAATAGGGTAGATTACCCAACGCTTATCTTATGATTATTTTTTAATGCAAATAATAAATTCTACTCGAGACAAACTTAATAGTTTAAACCAACTTTGATATTGTATTTCACAAAGATGAGAAATGAGAATGAAGGTTTAATAAAAGCTTCACACACATACTAATTCAATTATTGTGTTAAGACTTGAGTTCTAAGCTAATCAAAAGAGACAAATGGATGGGCAGTAGATCAAAGGTGAACAGTCGTGTGAACAATGTTTTCCTATTATGTTTTAGTTTTATTATTTCATTAAGGGTAGTTTAGTCTTTTTGCTTTATTAATAGGTTAACCTAGGTTTTAAATTAGTATTTAAGGTTAGTTTTATAGATTATTCCAGCAATTATGAACTATTGTGAATTGAAGGCTTTGCTATTTGGAGTTTTTTGAACTTTTATCGGTTTTTCAGAGTACTCTTACTTTGATTCGCTTGGGCTAGAGTATATTCAATTCTGTGAATCTATTCTAGGGTTTAATCAATTCAATTATGTGAGTTGATTAAACCAAATATATTTTTACTTGAATTTAGGTTTAAAACCCTAAATTCTCAATTCCAAGCTAGAATAAACCCTACATTTGAATTAAAATCCCTAAACCCCCAAATTAACTAAGTTCTTTGTGCAGTTCGCTAACTTATCGAATAAGAATTATTTGGAGGATGAAATAAAAGAGTCAAAGCCTAGGGTCAAGGTCAAGCCGAATGAGGTACATAAGAGATTTAGATGAGGAGGTCAGGTAGAGAGTGGTGCAATAGAAGTTGAGAGATGGCTCAATGAGAGGGCATCATCTAGAGCATCTAGGCATACGAGGGACCACTAGAAGGTAGGGAACATGAAGAGGAAGATGAGTTCGGTTATGAGAAAGAACATCAAAGGCAAGACAAGAGGCCTTATGTTCGAATGCCCTATCATGAGCGGCGAAGGGACAATTGGGAGAATGATGAAACCTATGAGGGTGAGAGAAGAGGAAATAGGTACATGATCGAGGACCGAGGACTGAGGAAACCAAAAGTGGACTTCCCCACACTTTAACATAAGGGATCCGCATGAATGGTTAGATAAGGTGGACCATTACTTCCATGTCTATGAAGTGGCAAGGGAAGATAAATTGGAGACAACTTGTCTCTATCTAGATGGAAAGGCTAGTAGTTGGTGAAGGTGAATTAAAGCGCAATATGACAAAAAGGAAAGGCGACTAGGGTGGACGACATTCGAGCGTGAATTTATGGCTCAATGGGTCCATCACCTGTTGTCAACCATCATTGGCAGCTAGCTAAGCTCATACTTGAGGGTAAAGTACAAGTTTACATAGAAGAATTCTGTCGATTACAAACTACTGTCA